>ML264715.1:0-31652 GCA_005239495.1 Nicotiana undulata | reverse complement strand
GATTTACTTCGTTTTCACACTGGGTTTTACTGAGATATACTGATATTGCACTTGTTTCAAAGGCTTTCTGGAAACTGATTTCGAACGCATTATTTGATGAATACTACGTGGTGACTTGGTAGTTTACTGGTTTGTGGAATTGTGTACATGTTCTGTGTGTTTATATTACTCAGACTGTGATTTATTTTCATTACTACTGAGTTGGCGTACTCATAAAGACTCCCTGTGCCTCTGTGCACAGATCCAGGTACTAGTTCGCAGCAGTAGCTGACGCAGTTGATAGCAGCATTTCACGGGATTTCGAGGTAGCTGTCCAGCGTCCACAGCTTCTCCATTTCCCTTCCTTATTTAGTCTTAGCATTTGATTCAGAGACATATATTATAGTTTTAGCAGAGTTAGATTTATTTATTCTTAGATGCTCATGACTATTGACTCCAGTTCTTGGGAGGTTTATTTAGAATATTATTGAGACGTTAATACGTATTTATATTACTTATGCTATGGTTGCATGCTTATTAATTAATTGTGAACTGTTATAATTGAATAAACGCGTAGTAAGGTGATGGTTGGCTAGCCTAGTTCCACGATAGGCGCCATCACGACCTGTTAGGATTTGGGGTCGTGACAACAGTGGTATGCTAGACTTGCAGGAGCTTTGAGTTTTAAAGGATATTCTAGTTCACTCAATGATTATTCTCTTTTTTACAAACACAATGGTGCTCTTATTTCTATCCTAGCAGTATATGTTGACGATAGCCTACTAACATGGGATGATGCAACAGATATTGCACATATAATTGGTTTTCTCAATTTAGAATTCAAAGTGAAGCATTTAGGTGATATTCATTACTTTCTAGGCAAGGAAATACTCAGAGAAAAGCAGGGATTCATTATCAGCCAACGAAAATTTACCTTAGAACTGCTACAAGAGTTCGATTGTCCAGGAGGTCGGATTTCTTCACCTCTTAACCCTTCTAGCAAGCTTCAAGAAGATTTGGGGCAACCAATGGACGACCCAAGTCTTTATCGCCATCTAGTTGGTAAGCTCAACTATTTGACGAACACCAGACCTGACCTGTCATTTGATGTTCTCTCACTGAGCCAATACATGCAAAGGACTTGTTTTCCCATTATTCTGCTGCTCAACGTGTGTTGAGATATCTCCGGACAGATCCTTCACAGGAAATTCTTTTATCTTCACACCTCTTTTTTGATTTGCTGGCCTTTTGCAATGCTGATTGGGCAGCATTTTGCGATTCTAGACGATGAGTGAGTGGCTTCTTTATTACCCTTGGAGGTGCACCTATTTCCTGGAAATCCAAGAAGCAGGCTTCCATTTCTTTGTCATCTGCCGAAGCTGAATATCGCTCCATGCGTCGAGTAACGGCGGAGATCACTTGGCTTGTTCGACTTTTGGGGGATCTCAAAGTACAACCTACCTTACCAGTCCCTATCTATTCCGATATCCAGGTGGCGATTCACATAGCTCGGAACCCCGTCTTTCATGAACGGACCAAACATGTGGAACTCGATTGCCATTTCATTCGTCAACCATTCCTCTCTAGTTTAAGATCTCTCCCTTTTGTCCCATCAGACAGTCAGCTCGCCGATTTGTTCACCAAACCCTTATCTGGGGGTTCTCATCGCCATATTCTGAGTAAACTGGGGTCCATTCTCTCCCCTCCATCTTGAGGGGGGATTTTGAAGATCAGAACCCCCATATTGATTCAAAGAATAATGAAGAAGCAAGAGAGAAGAAGAAGTGAGAAGAAGATTTCGGAGTCTCCAAGGAAACGTTTGAGCTTATGTCTAAAGAGATTTTGCTGAGACACTAATCTTATTTTAAGGAGTGACACGTGTCAAGATCATAAGCTTTAATGCTAAAATCCCAACTTCATCTGGGACGTTGGTTTATTAAGAGAAGGCTAAATCATAGACACTCATTTAATGGTTCTCATTTCAGATGAGGAAATGTATAGAATTTTTCACACATGAATAGCACATGCATACACACATTGTAAAAAATATTTCTGTTAGTTAGTTAGATAATTAGTCAATAGGATATAGTACAAGTATATAGGAGTATTTTATTTACGTGTTTTTGTATCTATACGTAGATTTGTATATAATCAAGCTGCAGTGAATAAAATTACACAGAAGAAATTTCACAAATCTCAGTCCTTTTTCTTTCATCAATTGACTTGCCTTATTATTATTATTATTATTATTATTATTATTATTATTATTGTTATTATTATTGTTATTATTATTATTATTATTATTATTATTATTATTATTATTATTATTATTATTGTTGTTGTTGTTATTGTTGTTGTTATTATTATTATTATTATTATTATTATTATTATTTACAATCTTACATGGTGATTGTAAACTAAAAGTCGATCTAAAGTGATCAATACAGTATGGAATTAAAGAAAAGAAAAAAGGAAAAAGAGAAGAAAGAACCTTTAATTCTTAAAAGAAGATTGTTGTTCTTGCTTCATGTCTCTTGATTAAGAAAAATATACACAAAAGTTGCTTCAAAATAACAAAACTCATTAGTGGTGCATATATCATCCAAATACCCTATACTACATGGTCCAAAAATACAATAACTCATAGGTGCACCATACATTTTGTAATTCAAAGAGTGTAAAAATCATGCCAATAAAACACCAAAAAAAAAAAAAAAATTCCTCTAGAGAAAACAAAATTTTCTATAAATAAAGCTAATCAACAAGTTTTTTTAAGCATTCGGTATCTGAAACCTACTGACGTTCGGCAGCATATCTTGGCATAGGACTTGCTCTTGGTGATCTTGGTAGTTCAGAAACCCTATTTCCAAAATAATCATAGTATATAACACCTGAAAATTCCGGTGGCTGGCATTTTTCACCCATCATTATTGCCTTTTGCCACAACCCATGGCCACCTTCTCCGACCATTTCTCCGGCTGAATCATCAGATTCTTCGTCGGAATTATTACTGTTCTTGTTAGGAATTCGTAGTGGTGACAACTTTGGAACTATTTTGGATTCATTAGTTTTGGTTTTTTCAGTAGATATGGATTTTGTTGAAGATTTTCTTCCATGTTTAGCACATAGTGTTACAAGAGCTAATATTGAAAGAAATAAACCAATTGTTAATGGCATGGAAATACATGTATTTTCACCATTAATTCTTGGCATTGGACGAACCATTTTTGACCCAAGAAAAAGAAAGGATATTGAATATTTCGAGTTGGAGGAGAAGGAGATGGAGAAGAAATTATAAGGAATGTTTTAATGAAATGGAGAGTCTTGAACGTGTAGGAGTATATAAATATTGGGGTTTTTCCTTTTTCTTTTATGGTGTAGTGATTTCAACTCTAATTGTAGCAGCTGCAAGCTTGCAAGGTAGGAGAAATTTTTCAATATTAATTTTGCATTGATAATATATTTTAATTACTCAATCGTTCACTACTAAAAAACAGAATTTAGCAGCAGACAAATCCTTTTGCTAAACAGCAAAATTCGTTGCTAATCATACTTACAGCTCGTTTGGATGACCGTTACCTATTATATTGTATCGTATTATTACTTTAAATACGATGTTTGTTTGGGTTGTTACTTAGATTTTAGTGTGTCATATCGTTAAATCCATCGTTATGTAACGATGGAATATACCACTTTATGTATCGACCGATTTGGTGTGGTTATTGCGTCGTTATCTTGTCTTTTTCTCTCATCTCACCCTTCACTATTATTAAATAATTTTATTTTATCATTTACCCTACCTTTTTATATAATAAATTTACCCCGTATCATAGTTTTTCTATATAATATTGCAAATTTATTCTTCATATTGCAGGTGCATGATATCACGAAACAACGACAAACGATACAATCTATCCAAACATTATATTCATCAAACGATACAGTACAATACAATACAATACGATACGATACATTATGAAACGATGTGTAACAACCATCCAAACAAGCGGTTAGCGACGGATGAAAGATATATTATAAAAAAATTCAGTTAGCTACGAGAGATTCAACGATAGATTAGCAACGAAATTGATAACTAATTCCAGTTTTTCCTATAGTGGTTAAACTTCTATGGTTTTGTTGTTTTCATGTTTTATGATTAGGTAAGTCAATTTTAATAAAGTAGATCCGCCACTGTACAAGACAAAGAAATCATTTTGTTTAAGAAATTATTTCATGGTTTGTTTCTTTGAAGACTTTATAGAAGTAAAGTCATGCAACTAATGAAGTTTAAAACAAGGTCTTTACTAACTCATTATTGTATTAATTATCCACCAATGAGATACAAAAAACCTAGGCTTAATCGTAATGACGACGTACAAATATATTACTAGTGTTAGATAACGCAGTAGTAATATTTAATTTTCCTTGCAGCTGGAAGGCAAAGTCTTAAAAATAAGAGTTAACTGATGCAAAACGTGAGGAACTGTAGAGGGTGGAACGAGTAAATGTAAAATATAGTATATTTATAATTTATCTGTAAATTTAATCATGCCACAACTGCAATTTGACTAATGTGTACATTTTTGCAAATTTATTTTCTCAAATTCAGACATATATTATAACACTTTATTATAAAAATCAAGTTTTTCCGGAACCAATTTTCATGTTATGTTATAATATATTTTCTCTATAACAGCACTTCGTTATAATATTTAAAATATTCGAAACAAACGAGACTATTATAGAGAGGTTTGATTGTATTTTCATCGTTTGTATCTCTGAGCTCATTGAAGACGTGTGGATCAATTATTTAAATTTGGGATTAGGTCAATATGATAGATTCGTCCATTTATTAAGTGAAAAGTCCAAATTATATAGTCAAACGTCACCAACTCTTGTAATAAGTCCATTTGAAACTATAAATTATAATCAAATAATTTTTTTGTGTGATTTACGTGCTTCCCATGATTAAAACAAATTGACAAATCTTCTAATTTCTTCCCATATACTTAAACTGTTAAACATGTTCTCCAACATCAACACCCTCACCTGAAGGAAATATATAAATCATCTTCAAGTTTGAAATTCTACTAATCTTCCTCGTGTTTTTCTTTTTGGAAATATCGTATGCATATTCGACTCTATGGTATCGAATGTGTTAGAGTTGGTGAGGTTAAGATTCGCTCGATCACTTTCTTTTTCACAAAGTGAAACCTTAATTAGCGATCTTAGCATATAATTTGAATTGTTTCACCTTCGACTTTAGATCTTAGCACCCAAAGTATGTCTTTACAAACAATATAGGCCGTATAGATGGTTGAAGGGTGAAAAAACTCAAGCGAGTGCTTTAGGTCCCATATTTTTTTAGAGCCCCAACTTTTATAATAATAAGCATGTATGTTAATATTTGATTAAAAAAATCAGGTATTAAAGGAGAGTGGAACTTTTATTAAAGAAATGTGAGACCGTTGAATATAACTTGGAAAATCGTATCCTTCTTTGTGTAAATGTGTCTTTTTGGGAATCACTTTTTGATAGAATTTAAGGATCCATCAAACAATATAGAGAACCTGGTTCTCTATTAGTTCCCACGGAATACACGCACACATCAATAAGTAAATGCACAGAGAAGTTTTACGTGGAAAACTTCCAGCTCACGGGATTAAAAACCACGACCTACCCTTGTAGGATTTCAACTTTACTACCGAGCAAACTTTAGATTACAACCTGTTGTAACCTAGGAATTAACATCTTAATCCCTCACTAGCTTGTTACAACTCTATTACAAGCCACTTTATAATAGCTCTATTACAAAGACTTACAACTCGACTAACTCTAGCCGAGACACAAACACAAGGGTTTATGATTTACAAAGGTTTCCTACACAATGCTTCTGACTAAGCTAAGTAGGAATTACAAGTAAAGAACTTTAATAAAGGTGCAACACAACTAAGGACATGTAATAACTCAATAAAGGGAACTGATCCGTTGTTATGTTATTCTTTGTTCTTGATACTCTTGAGAATCGCTTGGCAGATTGATTGGTCACTTGAGAGAGTGCTTGATTAATTCTTCAATATTCAAGTGATGTTTTGTGTCACGATCCGAAATTTCCACCGCCAGGATCGTGATGGCGCCTAACATCACACTTGCCAGGCAAGACAACGTTAGAGATTACCATTTCTTTCCTTTTTTAGTAATTATCAGTAAACATGCAAAATATAGCGGAATAACTGTAAAGATGTATAGATATCGATGTCATTTACATACTACTTCTACACAGAAATTCAGTGTCACAATTCACGAACATATTATGATTTTTCTACAATAAATTGTCTGAAAGAAATTTACAACTGTTTGGAAATAAAGGAAAAACAATAACGAAGATGTGTAGAAAGGGACGCCAGCGCCTGCGGACGCCAACAAGACTACCTTGGGTCTCCGAGCTGTATAAACTGAGCCAATCTCTCAATCTGCTACAACTTGCTCCGAAATCTGCACAGAAAGTGTAGAGTGCAGTATCGGTACAATCGACCCCATATACTGGTAAGTGTCAAGCCTAACCTCGACGAAGGAGTGATGAGGCTACGGTGGTACACTCACAATATAACAACATACAATTATAACTAAAACACAAAAAGGAAGCAGGATAATGTAAAAACAGTAATTTGCCAAAATAAATACATAGCTCAAGTGTCTTATGAATATCCAGCTATAACCAATCCTTAAGTGAAATGTAAAGCTCCCGAATAACTTACACAGTCAAAGACAAATGCATAAATACATAAACTGATGCGGCGCGCATCCTGATCCCATAAGACAACACAAAATCCTCCCTTACTCCTCCGTAACAATAATAACAGTAGATAATATATATATATATATATACACACGTTGCGGCGCGCAATCCGATCCCACCATATATTAATATCAATATAATAATTCATCCTTATTACACCATATCAATTATATATATATACGTTGTGGCGCGCAACCCGATCCCACCATATATCAATATCAATATAATAATTCATCCTTATTACACCATATCAATCCACTCATATTCCTCCCGTTGTGGCGTGCAACCCGATCCCACCGTATAATAGAAATTCACCATTATTCCTCCTCAATATATCACTCTTATTCCTACTATTGCGGCGTGCAACCCGATCCCACCGTATGATAATAAATTACACAGAGTGTATAGAAGTTTCACAAAATTTACACAAGGCCCTTACCAACACTTAGAATTAAAAACAAGGCAATCGGGAGCCGTATAATCAATAAAACTCTATACAATTGATACTACTCAGCGAGACAAACCAGGATATCACAAAAATACCGATAAGAACAGCCTAAGAAAATAATGGGGAAAAATAATTATACGGGGTAACAGATATCTTCAACAAGGGGAGCACAATATCTAACGGGTAGCAATTAGGCGTGGAATTACAAGTAGACATGCAACAATTAAAGCAGGGGAGAAACAATATAAAGAGAACGGAAAGAAACATGTAAAAAAGGTAAATTGGCGGCGCATAGGTACTCGTCACCTCACGTATACGCCGCTCACATGCTTTATCATATAGCAAATAAGGCAAACGTTCCTAAACCCTCAAGTCAAGTTTAGACACAACACTTACCTCGATCCACATGCCACTCACTGCTCAATTACCGCTTTTCCTCTAAGTTCCACCTCCAAACCACTTGTATCTAGCCATAATTAACTTAATAACATCAAATATTGCTAAAGAAATCAATTTCAGTACATAAATTTAGGTTTTCCAACATTTCCCCCAAAAAGTTAAAAATCGACCCCGGGCCTGCTTGGTCAAAACCAGAGGTTCGTACCAAAACACATTTACCCATTCACCCCTGAGCCCGAATATGTAATTAGTTCCGAAATTCGACCCCAAATCGAGGTCTAAATCGCCAAATTTGCAAAACCCTCAATTCTTCCAAAATCCCTAATTTCTACCATGAAAGAACAAGATTTCGGACTAAGAATCTAATGGGTGATGATGGAAATTGAAGTAAATGAGTACAAACCTATGATTTTGTGTTGAATTCCCCTTCAAAAATCGTCCTCGGTCGAGTTCTAATGAAAGAGATGTGAAATTTGAAGAAATTCCCGTCACTGTTCTGTTTTAAGTGCTAGACGTCAGGCTTTCTTCGCGTTCGTGATGGTTTGTCCCCCATGACCTTCGCGTTCAAGAGCATTGTCCTGCGTTCGCGTAGAACAACTCAATGCTCCCCAACCAACCTCCAATACCCTATGCGTTCGCGTTCGCGCAGAGCAGACCCCCCAATGCTCCGTGTTCGTGACCACAACCTCGCGTTCGGGTCGAACAAACCATCCCCCAACCCATCTTACACTTCGTGTTCACAAGAGATCCTTCGCGAATGCAAAGAAGGAAACCAGAAGGTACCTAAAGCTGCATAAAACCAGATTTTCTAAGTCTAAAACATCCCGTAGCCTATCCGAGACTCACCCGAACCCTCGAGGATCCAAACCAAACATGCACACAAGTCTAAAAACATCATACAGATGTAAGACTTGAACTCCCAAGTAGCTGCCTCAACAGGCTGGCCTCTCCACTGCACTCGAACTGTAGGATAACTCTTCGACCTGAACTGACGAACCTCCCAGTCTAGAATAGCCACTGACTCCTCCTCATAAGTCAAATCCTTGTCCAACTGGATAGAGCTGAAATATAACACGTGGGACAGGTCACCATGATACTTCTGTAGCAAGGACACATGGAACACTAGATGAACTGTTGATAACCCCGGAGGCAACGCAAGTCTATAAGCTACCTCTCCCACTCTATCGAGAATCTCAAAAGGCCTGATATATCTAGGGCTCAACTTGCCCTTATTTCCAAACCTCATGACACCCTTCATGGGCGACACCCGCAATAACACTCCCTCCCCGACCATGAATACCACACCACGAACTCTACGGTCGGCATAACTCTTTTGCATGGACTGAGCTATGCGAAGTTCATCCTGTATAATCTTGACCTTGTCCAAGGCCTCTTGTACTAAATTTGTACCCAACAACCGAGCATCCCCCGACTCAAACCACCCAACTGGCGACCTGCACCGTCTACCATATAATGCCTCATAGGGAGCCATCTAAATACTCGACTAGTAGCTGTTGTTGTAGGCGAACTCTACAAGGGGCAAAAACTAATCCCACGATCCTCCGAAGTCTATAACACAAGTGCATAGCATATCCTCCAAGATCTGAATAGTACGCTCGGACTGCCCGTCCGTCTGAGGATGAAATGTTGTGCTCAACTCAACCCACGTACCCAACTCACGTTGTATTGCCCTCCAAAAGTGCGAGGTAAACTGCGTTCCTCGATTAGAAATGATAGACACGGGCACACCGTGACGGACGATCTCCGAATATAAATCTCTGCCAACCGCTCCGAAGAATAAGTAACTGCCACAAGAATGAAGTGTGCTGACTTAGTCAGCCTATCCACAATGACCCAAACGGCGTCGAACTTCCTTTGAGTCCATCAACAAAGTCCATAGTGATACGCTCCCACTTCCACTCAGGAATCTCCATCTGCTGAAGCAAACCATCGGGTCTCTGATGCTCATACTTCACCTGCTGACAATTCAGGCACCGAGCTACATAAGTTACTTTATCCTTCTTCATCCTCTCCACCTATAATGCTGCCGCAAGTCCCAATACATCCTGGCGGCACCTGGGTGAATAGAATACCAAGAACTGTGAGCGTCTTCAGGGATCAACTCATGAAGCCCATCAACATTAGGCACACACACGCGACCCTGCATCCTCAAAACTCTGTCATCTCCAACAGTAACATGCTTGGAACCACTATGCCGCACTGTGTCCCTAAGGACCAACAAATGAGGGTCTTCATACTGCCGATATATGATACGCTCAAATAGGGAACACCGAGCGACTGTGAAAGCTAGAACATGGCTGGGCTCTGAAATATCCAACCTCACAAACTGGTTGGCCAAATTCTGAACATCTGAAGCTAGCGGTCTCTCACTGGCTGGAATGAATGCGAGGTTGCCCATACTCACTGCCTTCCTACTCAATGCGTCGGCCACCACGTTGGACTTCCCCGGATGATACAAGATGGTGATATCATAGTCTTTCAATAGCTCCAACCACCTCCTCTGCCTCAAATTGATATCCTTTTTGCTCGAACAAATACTGAAGGCTGCGATGATCCACGAAAACCTCACACGACACACAATAAAGATAGTGCCTCCAAATCTTCAGCGCATGAATAATGACTGCCAACTCTAAATCATGGACATGGTAATTCTTCTCATGAACCTTCAACTACCGAGACGCATATGCAATCACCCTGCCCTCTTGTATAAATACTGCTCCGAGCCTGACACGCGAGGCATCACAATACACCGTATAAGATCCTGAACCTGATGGTAACACCAACATTGGCGATGTAGTCAAAGCTGTCATGAGCTTCTGAAAGCTCGCCTCACACTCGTCCGACCATCTAAATGGGGAACCCTTCTGGGTCAACCTGTTAAACGGGGTTGCTACAGATTTAAACCCCTCCACAAATCAATGGTAATAACCTGCCAAACCCAAGAAGCTCCTGATCTCCGTGGCTGAAGTGGTTCTAGGCCAGTTCTTGACTCCCTCAATCTTTTTAGGATCTACCTGAATGCCCTCTGTTGATACAATGTGGCCCAAGAAAGCAAAAGAATCCAACCAAAACTCGCACTTCAAAAATTTATCATACAAATGACTGCCCCTTAGAGTCTGGAGCACTATCCTAAGGTGATGCTCATGGTTCTCCCGATTGCGGAAGTATATCAAGATGTCATCAATAAACACAATCACAAAGGAATCCAAATAAGGCTTGAACACTCGGTTCATCAAATCCATAAATGATGCTGGGGCATTGGTCAACCCAAAAGACATCACCATTAACTCATAGTGCACATACCGAGTCCGAAAAGCTATCTTAGGGATATCAGATGACCTAATCCTCAACTGATGGTAGCCAGATCTCTTATTAATCTTCGAAAACACCTTGTCACCCTGAAGCTGATCAAATAAATCATCAATCATCGACAACGGATACTTATTCTTGATGGTGACTTTGTTCACCTGTTTATAATCTATACACATCCTCATAGACCCATCCTTATTCTTCACAAATAAAACCGGTGCACCCCAGGGCGAGACACTAGGTCTAATGAAGCCCTTATCGAGCAAATCCTGCAACTGTTTCTTCAATTCTTTCGACTCTGGTGGGGCCATCCGGTATGGCAGAATGGAAATAGGTTGAGTGCCTGGATCCAAATCAAACAGAAATCAATATCCATGTCGGGTGGCATCCCCAGCAGGGCTGCAAGAAATACCTCTAGAAACTCACGAACAATAGACACAGATTTCATAGAAGGAACCTTAGCACTAGAATCATGAACATAAGTCAAATAGGCCAAACATCCCTTCTCAACCATACGCCGAGCCTTCATATATGAAAGAACCCTGCTGGTAGAATGGCCAGGAGTCTCTGTCCACTCTAATCGAGGCGACCCCGGCAAGGTTAAGGTCACTGTCTTGGCATGACAGTCCAAAATAGCGTGATAAGGTGACAACCGATCCATACCCAATATAACATCGAAATCCACCATATCTAAGAGCATAAGGTCTACACTGGTCTCAAGACTCCCAATAGTTACCACACACGAACGATATACACGATCTACGATAACAGCATCCCCCACAGGTGTGGACACATATACAGGGGCACTCAAAGAATCACGTGGCACAACCAAATATGAAGCAAAATAAGATGACACATAGGAGTAAATAGACCCCGAATCAAATAGAACTGAAGCATCTCTATTGCAAACTGAAACAGTATCTGTAATGACAACATCGGATGACTCAGCCTCAGGTCTGGCTGCAATATTATAATATCGGGGATGGGCCCCACCACTCTGAACCATGTTCTTGGGATGGACTCTAACTAGCGGGCCCCCATCTCTAACGGCCTGACCTTCACCTCTAACAGTCTGGACCCTACCTCTGCTACCTGACCCCTGCCTCTAGCTGGCTGAGAAGGCGGTGCAACAACTGATGCCGAAACCATGGCACGAGAACCCTGATCTTGTGGCTGAACACCCAATAATCTCAGACAGGTCCTCCGGATATGCCCATAATCACCTCACCCAAAACATCCATCCTGATACTGTGGCTGTGGAAACTGAGACTGACCGGGACGAGCTGGATGACCATGATAATAACTCTGAAGAGGAGGTGCTCTGATAGAAGCTGGTGGTGCACAGTAGGCTGGCTGCCCAGAAGGAGGTACATAAGAACCACGACTCCCTGAAGCACTGTGGGATGCCTGAAGCGCTGAATGGAACGTCCTGGGAGGATGGCCACTACCAAAAGTACCCCTGCCTCCATATGAGGCACCACTGAACCCACCAGAATAATGAGGTCTCTTATCTAACCCCTGACCTCCCTGTCCAAGAAAAATCTCGACTCGTCTGGCGACATTAGCCGCATCCTGGAATGAAATCTCGCTCCTAGTCTCCTTAGCCATCTGAAATCTAATAGTCTGAGAAAGTCCCTCAATAAAGCTCCTCACTCGCTCTCTCTCTGTGGGAAGAAAAAGAATAGCATGACAGGCCAAATCCAAAAAACGGGTCTCATACTGAGTACCAATCATGTTGCCCTACTAGAGACGCTCGAACTGACGGAGGCGCTCCTCTCTCAAGGTGATAGGCAGAAACTTCTCTAAGAAGAGATGTGAGAATCGGTCCCAAGTAAGAGCGGGCGACCCAGCTGGTCTGGTCAACAAATAATCCCTCCACCATTTCTTGGCAGGACCAGTAATATGTAAAGCAGTAAAGTCGACCCCATTGGTCTCCAATATAACCACGTTCCGAAGAACCTCATGACAACTATCAAGATACTCCTGGGGATCCTCTGAAGTAGCACCACTGAAATGGATTGGAAAGAGCTTGGTAAACCTATCCAATCTCCACAAATCCTCAGAAGACATGGTTGATCCATCACCGGGCTGTGCCGCAGCAACCGGCTAAACTACTCCGACTGGATGAGCTGCTGGAGTCTGAAACTGGGGAGCCATCAGCTCCGAAGTGTGAGTATCAGGAGTCTGGGCTCCTTCTCCAGCCTGAGATATGGCTGGTGCCATGGGGAATGTGCCAGTCTGGGCCACACTCTCCATAAGGACCACCAATCGGACCAAGGCATCCTGGAGCACTCGAGTGGCAATAAACCCCTCCGGGACCTGAGTTGGTCTGGCAGGAATAGTCTGAGCTAGAACCTCCTCATCAAACTCTACCTGAGGTCCACAATTGGGGCTAGGGGTATCAATGGTTCGGTTCGGCCGGTTATTTTATAAAATTTGTACCATAACAATTTTTCGGTTATTCTATTGTGTATAACCAAAATTAGACTTTTCGAAACCGTCCCAATCATGTTGGTTTCTCTTCAGTATCGGTACAGATCGGTTAATTTTTGGTATTTTTTAAATATCATGTACAATTTACTAGTAGAAGTAGAATGCAATAACATAGTTTCTTTTATAGGACATAGCAAAACTCTCTAGACATTTTTATTGGTTAAAGGGTGATGAATTAAAAAAAATGAAAGATGGCTAGAGTATAGATCCATCAACTATTCTACAACAATGTAAAAGAAACCAAGCAAAGGCAACAAAATTATAAATCACACGAGTGGAAAGATATTAACCAAGCCGGGACTCAAGAATAAAGTCTGTAGAAGATTAAATATTCAAAAAGATAAATCTAAATTATATGAAAGGAAACATATTCAATACATTGTAGTTTGCTACTCATGATCGCTAGAATACTTTGTATCTTACTAATAAAGATACTTGAAATAACTTAGTTTAAATAGATGTAGCATAATAAATTTTAGGAATTAGTATTTTGAGCTTAATTACTTGTTAACTTGTAATAGTTTTCATAATTCCAAGGCCCCCAAAAAAATTTAATGCATTATTATTTTTAAACTTACTAGATAAATATATTTTTCACATGTAAATTTATTCGGTACAGTTCGGTATTTTTTCGATTTAATTTTAGAAAATATAAAACCTACCCTAGTTATCGTGCGGTTGTAGATTTATATAAAAACTTACGGTTTCTCAAAATGAAACCTAAAAATCGGTTCGGTCGGTTTTTGAATATCCATTGACACCCCTAGCCTGGGGCTGTTGCTCGGGCTCTGGGCTAGGCCCCTACCTCGGCCTCTGCCACGGCCTCAGTCTCGATCTCTGCCCCTCGTAGGAGCTGCTGGAGGCTTTGGCTGCTGCTCAGCTTAAGAAGCGGTACGTGTCCTCGCCATCTGCAAGAGAATAAGAATAGGAGAGTTCAATCAGTATTGAGATAACAAAATCGCACGAAAGAGTTGAATAAAAGTGAAATTTGTTCCTAAACTTCATAGCCTATGGGAGATAACTGGAGACGTATCCGTATCGATCATTCAGACTCTACTAAGCTTGTACGTGAATTGTGAGACCTAGGCAACCTAGTGCTCTGATACCAACTTGTCACGACCCGAAATTCCCATCGTCGGGATCGTAATGTCGCCTAACATCACACTTTCCAGGCAAGCTAACGTTAGAGATTATTTAGCCATTTCTTTATTTTTAGTAATTATCAGTAAACAAGCAAAATGAAGCGGAATAAACATAAACATGTATAGATATCAATGTCATTTACATACTACTTCTACCCAGAAATCCGGTGTCACAATTCATGAACATACTGTGATTTTTCTACAATCAATTGTCTGGTATAATTTACAACTCTTTGGAAATAAAGGAAAACCAATAACTAAGATGTGTAGAAGGGGACGCCAGGGCCTGCGGACGCCAGCATGACTACCTTGGGTCTCCGAGCTGTGTAACGTGAGCCAATCTCTCAATCAACCACTACCTGCTTCGAAATCTGCACAGGAAGTTCATAGTGCAATATCAGTACAACCGACCCCATGTACTGGTAAGTGTCGAGCATAACCTCGACGAAGGAGTGACGAGGCTACGACAGGACACTCACAATATAACAACAGACAATTATAACTAAAACAGAAAAAGGAAGCAGGATAATGTAAAAACAGTAATTTGCAGAAATAAATATATAACTCAAGTGTCTTATCAATATCCAATTATAACCAATCCTTAAGTGAAATGTAAAACTACCGAATAACTTACACAGTCAAAGACAAATACATAAACACATAAACTGATACGGCGCGCATCCCGATCCCACCAGACAACACAAAATCCTTTCTTATTCCTCCGTAATAATAACAGTAACAGTAAATAATATATATATGTTGCGGCGCGCAACCCGATACCACCATATATCAATATCAATATCAATAGAGTAATTCACCCTTATTACACCATATCAGTCCATCCTAATTCCTCATGTTGCGGCGTGCAACTCGATCCCACCGTATAATAACAATTCACCCTTATTCTTCTTCAATATATCACCCTTATTCCTCTTCAATATATCACCCTTATTCCTCTTCAATATATCACCCTTATTCCTCCTCTATAATAGCAATTAGGCATGGAATTACAAGTAGACATGCAACAATTAAAGCAGGGGAGAAACAATATAAAGAGAACGGAAAGAAACAGGTAAAACATGTAAATTGGCGGCACATAGGTACTCGTCACCTCACGTATACGCCGCTCACATGCTTTATCATATAGCAAATAAGTCAAAGGTTCCTAAACCCTCAAGTCAAGTTTAGACACAACACTTACCTCGATCCACATGCCACTCACTGCTCAATTACCGCTTTTCCTCTAAGTTCCACCTCCAAACCACTTGTATCTAGCCATAATTAACTTAATAACATCAAATATTGCTAAAGAAATCAATTTCAGTACATAAATTTAGGTTTTCCAACATTTCCCCCAAAAAGTTAAAAATCGACCCCGGGCCTGCTTGGTCAAAACCAGAGGTTCGTACCAAAACACATTTACCCATTCACCCCTGAGCCCGAATATGTAATTAGTTCCGAAATCCGACCCCAAATCGAGGTCTAAATCGCCAAATTTGCAAAACCCTCAATTCTTCCAAAATCCCTAATTTCTACCATGAAAGAACAAGATTTCGGACTAGGAATCTAATGGGTGATGATGGAAATTGAAGTAAATGAGTACAAACCTATGATTTTGTGTTGAATTCCCCTTCAAAAATCGCGCTCGGTCGAGTTCTAATGAAAGAGATGTGAAATTTGAAGAAATTCCCGTCACTGTTCTGTTTTAAGTGCTAGACGTCAGGCTTTCTTCGCGTTCGTGATGGTTTGTCCCCCATGACCTTCGCGTTCGAGAGCATTGGCCTGCGTTCGCGTAGAACAACTCAATGCTCCCCAACCAACCTCCAATACCCTATGCGTTCGCGTCTGGCCGGTCGCGTTCGCGCAGAGCAGACCCCCCAATGCTCCGTGTTCGTGACCACAACCTCGCGTTCGGGTCGAACAAACCATCCCCCAACCCATCTTACACTTCGTTTTCACAAGAGAGCCTTCGCGAATGCTAAGAAGGAAACCAGAAGGTACCTAAAGCTGCATAAAACCAGATTTTCTAAGTCTAAAACATCCCGTAGCCTATCCGAAACTCACCCGAGCCCTCGGGGTTCCAAACCAAACATGCACACAAGTCTAAAAATATCATACAGACTTGCTCGTGAGATCACATCACCAAAATAACACCTAGAACTACGAATTTAGCACCAAATCACATGAAATTCTCAAGAACACTTTAAAATTCCTATTTTCACAACCAGACGTCTGAATCACGTCAAATAAGTTCCGTTTCTCACCAAATTTCATAGATAAGGTATAAATATCATAACAGACCTGTACCGGGCTCTGGAACCAAAATACGGACCCGATACCAACAAGATCAAACATTAACCAATTTCTTAAAATCATTAAATTTTTAGTCTTTCAATTTTCAACAAAAATTCATATCTCGAGTTAGGGACCACGGAATTCGATTCCGGGCATACGCCCAAGTCCCATATTTCCCTATGGACCCACTAAGACCTTCAAAACATAGGTCCGGGTTCGCTTACTCAAAACGTTAACCGAAGTCAACTAAAATCAACTTTTAAAGCCAAAAATTATTATTTCATCAATTTTCCACATAAAAGCTTTTCGAAAATACACCCGGACTGCGCACGCAAATCGAAGAGGGTAAAAATGAGGTTTTTATGGCTAAAGAGTGCATAATTCAGTTCTAAAACATAAGATGGCCTTTTGGGTCATCATATTTTGCCTTTGGGTTAATGTTAATATAACATTGGTGACATCACTTGAATGATGCAAGCATGTTTGGTACAGAAGCATTCCCAATGAAGTTGACTGATGCACTATTTTGCACTGTTGCATGTGCAAGCAGCAACTTTACAGCTGTTGACTGGTATGGTCACTAAGGGAACTGATGTCCATCTATTCCCCTTGTTGTTTCTTTGACTTCTGAAGAGTTGATTTATATCTCCATCTTGAGACTTGTTATTCCCACATACTTGAGAATGTGTATCAGGTTCCTTATCTGGTTCTTGTCATTAAATTTGTTAGATCATCAAAACAAAACAAGGTACATATAAACTATCACTTTTTGACTCTACCTACAAACATTTTGCATATTGCTACTTAATTAATGAGTCTATATTATTTGTTTCCTTTATTTTTTAGAGAATAAGACACTTTTATATTCTCCTTTTCCATGTTCGAGAGTGATATTCGTAAAAACTAAAGTGCTGAAAATATCTTCTAAGGCTATGATCATTGTAACACTCCATAAAATGGATTAGGTGTGGACATGTTAAATGAGTATTAAGATGGCATCTTGGACATATGAAGTCCTAACGGGATGACTATGAGTGAAAAAAGTTGTTTTAAAATAAGACGGAGAGTGAGGTGTATAAGACTCGATAAAATTAACTAAGTTTATGGAAGATCTGTCTTCTATAAGCATTTCGTAAATATCAGCCGAGAATTTGGGAAATCTATTACATGAATATTGTAGAACTTTGAAATATATTTCCAACGATACATTATGGAGCCCGAACGGATTTATGAGCGAAATGTTACGTGTATTTTACTGGACAATGCGTAGTATCCGCGCCCAGGTGCGCGCCCGGGTGGTCTCGTGCAAAGACGCGCACTTGTGGTAGTGCTATTGCCCTGATGCGCCTCCAGGTGCGCGAGAGCGCACCCGGGGAGGGGGGGGGGTCATTTTTAAAGCCTTGCTTAGTCCCCCACACCCCAAACACAAAAACTTGCTCTAGAAAGGGAAGCTCTCAAGAACCTAACTCCTCAAAGGTCCCTCCACCATCCTAGGTAAGTTCTAAAGGTGATTCTAAGCTAATTTCAATTTCCCAACACCTTATTAACATGGGTAAACCCTCCAAATCATTAGATATTCGATTGAGACATCATGGTTGAGAAAAGAAACTCTAGAACTCGAATTCAAGAGGACCGAACTTCAAAAAGGTAATATCTTCCACCTCTACTTGATTATAGTATTGGATTAATGATTGTTGACTCTAGTTCATGAGATATGAGTTGATGGGTTTGATAGAAAAGCATGATGGTTATAGGTTTGTGTTGTTGATTGTTAATTATTGGTTAATGGTATTGTTTATCTTATGGGTGATGAAGAATGGTATTGATTATAGCAATTTGAGATTTTAGTATTATCTAGGAGCAAAAGAATGGGTTGTTGGGTGTATAAAAACCATTAATAAGGACTATGAAGCTTTATGCCTACCAAGTGTTTGATAAAAGGCCTAAGTGGCTAAAACATGAGTATTATTGCTAATATGGAATCCTGTTGACTTATTGATATAGATTAAAGTTGAAAGGGTTTACGAATGTTGTATTACGCTTAAGAGCAGGATTTTAATGTATGTGAGGATAACTCTCTATGTTTGGGAATGTTAATGATATTCCCTACGTTACGTTTCCTTTATGACGTTACTACTTGCCTCAGGAATATAGTTAAGCCTAGTTCCTCGAATAGTTGCAGAACTTCTATTAACTAGCTTCATAACTCGTTCATGACTTTAATTCTGAACATTATGAGCTCGGTGCGTTGGGTTTGATGCCCTTGAGTCTCAGTCTATATTACACAACATGTCATAAACAATTAAAGTTTCAGTTTTCATAATCAGTTCAAGAGTACATGTCTCAGTCTAGTCCTATTAGTATTCCAGTATCGCGCAACTCAATATGATTCACTTTCTTAGCATAACATATTGATGTATGATTCTCTTGTCCTGAATTTAAATCCCTGAATGTTGAACACCTGTATTTGAGCCTGAGGCTGTAGTTTATATACTTTATGCATATTTGGGCCTGAGGTATGCATGTTTATGCCTGAGGTCGTAGTTTATGATTTATGCATTTTTGGGCATGAGGCCGTAGTTATGTATACGTATACTTGGGCCGAAAGTCGTAGCTTGTGCACATATATATTGGGCCCGAGGCTGTAGTTTATTAAGATAAACATGTTGTTCATCATTCAGAAGAGAGAGAATTCATATCCTTACTTCATTTGTTCAGTTATCAATTATTCGTTATCATTTCAGTTATCAGTTATCAATGCAGCTTCAGTTTCAACAGTTATCAGTTCTCTATTATCATCTCAGTTTCAGTTTCAGCATTTACAGTTCTTTCTTTTAGTTGATTTACATACTAATGCAATTTAAATATGCTGACGTCCCTTTTTGTTCAGGGCCTGCATATGATGATGCATGTAATAATTTACATGTTGACGATTCAAAGCGCTAAGATTCTCGTACCAGCTATTTGGTGATCCCCAGTTCTTTCGGGGCATTATCATTACTTTACAGTCTTCAGTATTTTCAGACAGTCAGTGTTTTCAGTACTTCTTTAGAGGCTTCATAGACTAGAGTATTAGTTAGACAGAGTCACAGGCTTTTCATGTTAAACTATGTTGGCTACAAATATGTTTCAGAATTATATTAGTATTTCCGCACTTTGATTTATATCATCCAGACTTTCACTATATCAACATGTGTTAATTTATCTCCCACATTCAGTATTTTATGATATCACATGTTGATTTAGCCAGCCATTTGGTTCGCTCGGTCGCATGTAGTCAGGAACCGGGTGCCATGTTACCAGGCCCAAGTTTGGGGCGTGAAAAAGCTTGGTATCATAGCACTAGGTTCAAGAGTCCTAGGGAGTCTAGAAGCCGTGTCTAGTAGAGTTTCCTTTATATGTGTGTGCCGACCACTCATATAAATGGTTAACTACCAAGACATCTAGGATTGTCTCATTTTATTCTACTCTAGATCGTGCCATAAAGCTTTGAGCAATAGGTACTGTTCTCTTCCTATCAAATTCCAGACATATCGAATGCCTAAGGGACGGGCAGGAAAAACCCAAGGTTCTAGAGAGGATGATTTCCCATTGGGGGTATATGTATTGGTAAAAAAGAGCTTCACACGTGTAATAATTCTTGATGACTCAGTAGTCTATGTGGATCAATGAAAATACGATAGCTGGACAGGACTTTATGAAGAGGTACGAGACAAAGAGGCACGGAAAATCATACCCACGGGGTAATTAGCTACGGGAGTCTCAACCTGATTGAGAAGATGAAAAGATACAATCAGAATGTATCCGGGCGGAACATAGGGCAGATTCAGAGATCTTCAATTAATGATCCACTTACACAACCTTCACACAACAGTTACGGTTACTCATTGTAACGTTACATTAATGCCATAATTATTCATTAATGCACAATCATTGAAAAAGGTAGACGTTATATTAAGAAATTTCCTATATAAGGGAATAAAATATAACTTGTAAGGGACATTGGAACGACTATTGCAATACACTTATTTTCTGTGCTTCTTATTGTTTTCCATTTACGTATTTTATTTACGATTATCAGTTTTACCTTGGTTATCAGAAACCCGCTTTCATCCTAAAAATATCTTTGGTCAAAGGATCTAATTCTTTGGTTAAACAAATTGGTTCCGTTACCAGGAATCTGATAATCTTTGTTTACTTTTCAAGCAATATCCTCTAAACTATGTTGAACTCCAACGACAATAACCAACAAAGGTATGGAACTCCATCACCTTTAGGATCCCCACGAGGTTCAAGGGAACAATCCCAAGAATGATCCAACAACAATAACAATGATAATGATCAAACAGTAGAGCAAGATCAGGTAAAGCAAATGATTGCGGAGTATGTGGGACAGGCTTTGCAAGAATTTGCGAGGGGGTTACCGGCCGCGTCACGTACACCACCCCCTAACAACACTATAACTGTGGAAAATCCTCAGTCGGGGTTAGAAAACTCAGGAAGTGGGGGTACTCCTAATGAATCTCTTGAAGCGAGACCAGGTATGTCCAATAACTCTGAGTTACAATCTTTATTACTAACCTTGCAGAAATAGGTGAAGGAACAAAACGATCGAACCGAACAAATTCCTGGAGTACCACCTATTATCAAAGGCATTGACGTTGATAGATATTCTCAACAACCTTGGAAACCAAGCGCAACACCCCTGCATATTCCTAAGAAATTCAAAATGCCTGATGTTCCTAAGTATGACGGGACAACTGACCCACACGACCATGTGACTGCTTTTACCATCGGAGTGAAAGGGAACGACTAAACAAAACAAGAAATTGAGTCGGTCTTAGTAAAAAAATTCGGAGAAACACTTAATAAAGGAGCGTTAACCTGGTATTCTCTTCTCCCTGAAAATTCTATTGATTCTTTTGCTGAGCTTGCAGATTCTTTCATAAAAGTGCATTCCGGTGCGCAAAAAGTCGAAAAAAGAATGGAAGACATATTCAAAATAAAACAAGGAGACACGAAACTGCTTCATGAATTTGTAGACAGGTTTCAACGAGAAAGAATGCTGCTACCAAGGGTGCCTGATAATTGGGCAGTCATGGCATTTGCAAGCAATTTAAATGATAAAAGCTCAGCAGCCACGAGAAGACTCAAGGAAAGCTTGAGGGAATTCCCCAGCTACAACATAGAATGACGTTTATAACAGGTACAACACTAAGCTTCGTATAGAAGAAGATACAATTTCTCATTCAAAAAATGAAGATCGTATCAGCTCCAGACTTTCCGAATCTGAAAGAAGATCAGGTAAGAACAGGTACGACCCTTATATGGGACCTTCGGGATGAGAAACTCATCCCAGGTTCAAAAACACTCGGTCAGAATATAGACCATCAAGCAGAGATGCGGGCTCATCCTCATCAAGGTCCAGAAAAGATCGGGATGAACGAAATAGAGGTAATACACGAATTGGGGATCACACCTTCAATGTAAGTACTTCCGAACTAATTTCAGTATTAAGAAATATGGGTGATAAGGTTCGATGGCCCAAAGAAATGAGGTCGAACCCAAATAAAAGGAACCCAGATTTATGGTGTGAGTTCCATAATGATCATGGACACAGAACTGCAGATTGCAGATTTTTGCAAGGTGAGGTAGAACAATTATTGAAACAGGGCTACTTAACAGAATTGTTTAGTGAAAAATGTAAGCAGGCATACATGAAGAACATGCAGGAGCCCCCAAAACCACCATCTTCAAAATGAACCGTCAACGTGATACACAGAGGTGAAGACGTAAATGGAGTGGTCTGGAAAAGAACCACAAAGTTCACAATTACACACGGGAAGCAGATTCGTGAAAACCTGGAAGCAGACAATATAACCTTTGATGATGCAGATATCAGCGGATTAATGCTTCCTCACAACGACGCTCTGGTAATATCCTTACTTATCCATGACACTAACGTAAAAAGAGTGTTGATTGATCCAGGTAGTTCAGTCAATATTAGTTTGCTAAGAGTCGTTGAAGAAATGCTATTGGGGAATCAAGTAATCCCAAAGGCGCGAGCCATATCAGGGTTTGATAACTCTACAGTTATAACAAAAGGGGAAATATAACTTAGCACTTATGCTGAGGGAGTAATCAAAAATACAAGGTTCCAAGTCATCGATACTGACATGGCCTATAACGTAATCATGGGAAGGCCATGAATCCACGACATGAAAGCAATACCGTCCACCTTGCATCAGATAATTAAATTCCCTTCCGAATGGGGAATTCAACAGATTAGAGGCGATCAGCAAACCGCGAGAAATATAAATTCCGTGGTACACTACAACAAAAAAGTAGAGGTGGAAGAATCAAAAGATAAGGAAATCTCCCAAGCAGAAAATATTGCCCAAACAGGTATGGAAGAAAATACTACCCAAATAGGTACGAAAGATATTATTGCTAAAACAGGTACAGAAGAAGATGGCCATGAGAAGGTGAATCAAGTCACCACAGAAGAGGTACCAAATCATACAGACGTATATTCCAGACCTGATGTCATTCAGGAACCAGAGGAAGATGAACACATCAAAACAACCACGGAAGAGCTCGAAGTTGTTCCATTGTTCGAACAAAAGCCTGAACATAAAGTTCACATAGGCACGAGGCTAAGCCCAAGCCGAAGAGAAGAAAATAAAGCAAGGACCATTCAAGAACCAAGTGATTGACGAAGAGGGGGACTTATTGTTACAAAGTCATGCCTTTTGGCCTAAAAAATGCTGGAGCCACGTATCAAAGGATAGTGACCAAGATGTTCCAGGAACATCTGGGGAATTTTACATCGGTGACATGCTGGTGAAATCAACACACGCGGAAGATCATTTCCAGCACCTCTCTATTTCCTTTGAAATTTTACGCAGGTATAATATGAAATTGAATCCAGAAAAATTCGCCTTTGGCGTAGAATTAGGTAAATTTTTGGGTTTCCGTGTATCAAATAGAGGAATAGAGGTAAATCCTGCTCAAATTAAAGCTATAGAGGAAATACCTGATATACTTACGAACAAAAAGGAAGTTCAAAGACTAATAGGCAGAATTGCAGCTTTAGGAAGATTTATTTCCAGGTCTTCGGAGAAGAGCTTTAAATTCTTTTCAGTTCTTAAAAATCAGAATCAATTCGAATGGACTGAGGAATGTCAACATGCTCTCAAATATCTGAATTCTTATCTGTCAAAATCCCCGTTGCTATCAAAACCAAAAGAGGGGGAAAGTTGTATATCTATCTTGCCGTTGCAGAAATTGCCGTAAGTGCAGTACTGGTAAAGGAAGACAAAGGTAAACAATCTCCCATTTATTATGTAAGCAAGACTTTATTAGATGCTGAAACTAGATACCCACATCTAGAAAAATTAGCCTTGGCTCTAATCATGGCAGCCAGAAAATTAAGGCCATATTTTCAATGTCATCCAATCACTGTTGTGACTTCATATCCTTTAAGAAATATTCTGCATAAACACGAATTATCAGGAAGACTAGCTAAATGGGCTATAGAATTAAGCGATCATGACATACTATATAAGCCTAGGACTGCAATAAAGTCTCAAATTCTAGCTGATTTAGTCGCCGATTTTAATAATAGCATCGCCCCTGAAGTAGAAAAAGAGTTACAACTTTTTAATGGGACTAATCCGGGCATATGGACCCTGTTCACTGACGGTTCTTCTAATATAAAAGGAGCCGGCCTAGGCATAGTCTTAATATCACCCACGGGTGAAAAGACACGTCAAGCTATTAAATGTTATCCCACAACTAACAATGAAGCAGAGTAAGGAGCTGTCATTGCAGGACTTGAACTGGCACGAGAACTCTCAATGGAGCATATCGTGATTAAAAGCGACTCCCAGCTGGTAATAAACCAGATGCAGGGGACTTATATTGCTCGGGAGACTCGGATGCAACAATATCTGGAAAAGGCACGAGATCTCGTAAGGCAATTCAAAACATGGAAGGTTATACAAATACCTAGAGAGGAAAATGCAGAAGCGGATGCATTGGCTAACCTCGCAGCAGTTACAGAAGTAACAAATAAAGACAATGCAATTGTCGTCCACCTGTTTCATTCAGCAATTGACCAGGACAAAAATGAGGTAACTTTTAACAATTTAACCTGGGATTGGAGAAACGAAATTTTAATTTTTTTGCAGAATGGCACCGTACCTGAAGACAAAAAAGCAGCTCAAGCACTTCGCCGAAAAGCTGCACGGTACTGCCTCATTAGCAATTGTTTATATCGCAAAATGTTCGGAGGTCCCCTAGCGAAATGCCTCGGACCAAATCAAACAGAGTTCGTGATGAAGAAAGTACACGAAGGACACTGTGGAAATCATGCAGGGGCGAGATCTTAAGTCAAAACCCTAATCAGAGCAGGGTACTATTGGTGGAAGATGGAAGAAGAGGCTGAAAGCTTCGTAACTAAATGCGACAATTGCCAATGATTTGCTAACAACATGCATCGACCGACAGAACTATTACACCTAGTGATATCGTCATGGCCATTCATGAAATGGAGTATGGACATAGTGGGACCCCTTCCCGCAACTAAAAGAAAGGTACGGTTCTTACTCGTGTTAACTGACTATTTCACAAAATGGGTGGAGGCAGAAGCTTTCAAACATGTGCGAGAAAAAGAAGTAAAAAGCTTCATATGGAGAAATATAATATGCCGATTTGGAATACCGAAGGAGATCGTATGTGATAATGGCTCGCAGTTCATAGGCTCGCAAATCACAGAATTCTTCGAAAGCTGGCAAATCAAACGAATTACTTCATCGCCATATCACCCCGTGGCTAATTGGCAAGATGAATCGACAAATAAAGTCATCATCAATAACCTAAAGAAATGGTTGGAGAAAGCCAAGGGAAATTGGCCTGATGAATTACCGGCAGTGCTATGGGCTTACAGAACGACTTCAAAAACAGCCACGGGAGAAACTCCATTCGCGCTTGTTTATGGCTCAGAAGCTTTAATACCGGTGGAGATTGGCGAACCACATAAGGTTTACAACAGCCATGGAGGATGCAAATAACGACGAGTTAAGGACCAATCTAGACTTGCTCTAGCAAAGAAGAGAAGCTGCGCTAATACGTATGGCAGCTCAAAAACAAATCATAGAGCGTTATTACAACCAGAAAGCTCACCTCTGATATTTCAAAATTGGGGACTTCGTTCTCAAAAAAGTCTTCCAATCAACAAAAGAAGTTGGTGCGGGAAAACTAAATCCAAATTGGGAAGGACCCTATAAAGTCCGAGGCATCGCAGGGAAATGCGCTTATGAGTTAGAAGCCATGGATGACAGGATCTTACCAACCAGCTGGAACACCATCCACTTAAAGAAGTATTACTTCTAAGGAAAGGAACACCCCCGGTCAGGTATCACTACGTTCGATTTCATATTTGTTAAAATTTCATTAACCGTTTTAGATGATAGGCAAAAAGCTAACCCAACACCAGATGATGATATTAGACCGGCACAGACGCGAGGAAGTAACTGAATTCCCGGTCTAGGGTTACACTTTCTGATGGACGTTTTAAAGGGTTAAGCAGTCATCATCTAAAAACCATATACCTTCGAGTCCTGTATGTTTTCCTTTTCAAGAAAAGGACCATAAGGAAGGATTAGTCAAGTGCTCGAGATTTCATTCTTCAAAGCTCAAACACTTGGGGGGACTATACAGTATGGAAGGCAAATACGAAGCAAAGAACACCATCAAAAAGTCAAAGCTCGAGCCTGAAGATCCATAATCCCAACGAGTCAAGTGATACGAGCGGAATCAGAAGAGCCAAAGACTCAAAACACAAAGCCTGATTCAAAAAACCTTCGAACATGTTCATAGATATAAACAAACGTTCAGGTTAAAAGGCAAAATATTAGTTACGAGGGAGAAATGCACATCTTTGTACTTATTTAGATAACTGTTGTAACTAAAAACAGTTATGGATAAAGATCATCATCTTTGTACTCATTCAGAAAACTGTTGTAACTAAAAATAGTTATGAAATCTTTATACTCATACAGAAAACTGTTATCAATAAAAATAGTTACGGATGAAAGATCCTTGTATCTATTCAAAAAACTGTTATAAGCAAAAAAACAATTACGAATGAAAAAGCATTACCCTTGTATTTATTAAAAACTATTGTCAATAAAAATAGTTACGGTAAAACCCATACCTTTATAAAAACTGTTACAAACAGAAAACAGTCATTCCCTTGTATTAACTAGAAAAAACTGTTACATAAGAAAAACAGTTACGAAATACAAGTGTATATCAAACATGTTAAAAGAAAACAGTTGCAACATGAGTTTTAGACGATAATCAAACACATGTGAAATATTATGAAAGTTCAACACAAAAACTTTCTTTAGAAATATTGTTAAACATGTGAAAAATTCCTATCTCTCTATTACATTTTTACACCATTATGAAGTTGATACGTCTTCTTCACTAAGTGTCGATCATAAAAGGGCTCTCTTTCACAAAATCGTACCTACTACGAAAAGGTACGGATAATCTAAGAATTTTATATGCAAAACTCAGAGGTAAAACTTAAACCTAAAAAATGAAGCATGCAAAAGACTTAACGAGTGAAATAGAAACTCAACGAAAATCAAAAGTCATACTTGCATTAATATATCAACGGCTAAGTAAACTAAGTATTAACTTATACTTAGCCGTATTAAGTTTTTATACATTGAGGTTCCCCTAAGTTGTCATTTGGGGACTTAAAGGATCCAAACTTACCCCCGATGGGACTGGGGTAACCACCAATTGAAAAAAAGAAAGAGGAACCAACTTCTTAAACTTCTTCAGAAGGGGGATTGCCTTCACTGGCAGGAGGAGAAGCTTGGGATGAAGAGACTTGAGCAGCAGGAGCCTCACCTTCAGGTGAAGAGAGATTCTGACCTTGTTGAGACTTCTCAATGGTCTCCTTGATTTTTTGCAATTTCAGCATTAAGGTCAAAACCCTCTCGGCTCATTTCAGTCAATGTGCTGAGGCGAGAGTTTATATACGCCCAACTAACATCAACGGCTGCCCTGTCTTCAAGAGCTTCGTAATCTTTCTCCCATAGACCAACCTCAGCTCTTAATTCATCCCTCTCAGCCACGGCAGCATCATTAGAGGCCCTTAAAAGAGCGAGAGACCTTTCCAAGAATTGAACTTTCTCCAAAGAGTTGTGGAGATCCTCCTGGGTCTGAGTAAGTGATTGCACAAGTTCGCCCGAATACTCCTCCTTTTGGTCTAATAGGGCTTTCAAGCTCCTAATCTCTTCAGAGGCACGGGACAACTGCTCTGCGAATGAGGACTCTAAGACGCTCTTATCCTTGCCTGCCTGATCGGAAGATTCTTTCTCCACGGCCAACTCTGGCGTCATGACCCTCACTTGCTGCTCCAAGGTACATTTCTCTTCTTCTACAGCCTCCATGTCGAGCCTTAAGCTTTCATACTGCTCTTTCCAGTTATCTGCTTCAACACACAATTCCTTTACTTCCTGCTCCGTGTGAGAAACCCTCTTCATAAGCTTCGTGCCTATAAGATTGATCTACAAAAGGAAATCAATTAGATACGGTAAGTACGTTTACAAGAATGAACGAAATAAAATGCATTCTACCTTTAAAGAAGTATGCACGATCTCATTAGCCCATGTAAGGGAACTGTGGCTATCCATCTTAGCTCTCTCTGTCGGACCTATCAACGGTTTCAACCACACATCAGGCTGGCCAGACTTTATAAAGAGGTTACCCTCTTCCGGAACTTCTATCATCACCTGCCTCATCTCCCTACTGGAAGACCCTACTTCTGTAACAGAAGGCAAGGAAACAGAAACATATGCGGGAGCCATGGGCAAGGAAGTATGAGGGGCCAAAATAGCCACGGGAGCAGGAGAAATAACTGGAACAGTTGAGGGAAGTTCTCTAAAAGAAGGAGAGAAAATAGCCAGGGGAGCTTCATCAGCAGCAGGACCAAAACCTTCACGGAATAAAAGATCAACAGATTCACGCACGGGAGAAGGAGTAGCATCCTCAGGGGCAGAAAATTCAACTTTAGGCACGGAAGGATCAATGACAGGTGTAGACTCGTCGTCTGAGACCACCTTCCTTCTGCGTGAACTATGAATTAAATAGCTATCCTCTTACTCCTCTTCTTCCAAGGTCCTTGACCCACCTGCTTTTCTCTTTGAAGAAGAAGATCCTGAAATGATCTCCTGGGCTTGTGCCAGGGACAACTTGGGAACAGACGCGGATGCAGTAGAAACTCCACGAGCGGGAAACCCTGTCAAAAGAAAAGGGTTAAATAATGCTCAAAGGAAGGAAGAAGTACAAACAAAAACTTCACTTACCGTGAGTCTTAACTCTCCAACCAAACCTCCCGGAGAGGTACTTCCATGAACGTTCTTCTAACGGAGCGGTTAACAAAATCTTTTCTACCCAATCTCAGAAACCGGAGACATTCTCGACGGTTCCCATGATTGCTGCAAAAAAAGAAACAACTACGGTATTGATAAAATATCTAAAGAAAAAATCAAGGAATGTGAGAAAAAATGTACTCACGTGCAAGATTCCACTTCTTAGGGAAGGGAAGATTCTCTTCACCTACTAAACCAGCAGTAGGAACAACAACATACCGAAGAAACCAACCTCGATCCTTATCATCGCCAGGAGTCACTAACACCCTTTTACTCCTGGTAGCCATGGTAAGATTTCCTTGGCGGAACAACATTGGAGAATAGAGGTGAATAATATGATGAAAGGTGAAGGGGACCGAAGCTAAGGTAGCCAAATATCTAAGACATGCAACGACTCACCATACAAGAGGACCGACTTGTCCCAAGCAAATTTTGAAAAATCGATAGAACTCGATGATAATTGGGTCGATGGGAGGCTTGAACCCTAATGTAAAGGGATAGGTATAAACAAAAGAATACCTCGTCTTGTAAGACGTTATTCTTTGATTACTATTTGGAATGACGACAGGAAGATCGGACCTCCAATAACAGTCCCTGCATACAAGAGGAATTAAACCTTCAGTGATCTGAGTAGGGTACTTGCCAGCACTATCAAGAGACGACAATGAAGAAAGCTGGTCTTTAAGGGCCTGAATATCCCTAGCAAAGGTGAATTCCGCAGGTACTATTTCATTGACCCTCGGTTCACGTAAAGTTTCATGATGTTCTCTACCTTTGGATGAAGATCTAGAAGCCCTAACCCTGGGAGAAGATAAAGACCTAGAAGAAGGAGGGGAAGTAATTTGAGAAGAGGAAGAACCCCTTGAAGGAGTAGAACCTAAACTCCTCAACCTGCCGCCTCTCCTACTCCGCGTCGGAGCAGAAGAGAGAGTCAAATCATCTACGTTTATGACTCTCTTAGATTGGTTTGAGTAAGACATATTTACAAAGACAAGAAAAATTTCTTTACAAATAAAGTTTGAAAGTTAGAAGTTTTTCGTGAAAGTAAAGAAAGAAAAAGGGTATTTATACTTGAAGACAACCGTCAAAAATGGGAAAAAACAATGATGTGAAAGCCATAATTGAAGGTGTCACTTCATGACTGATGCAGCCGCAAAAAGCCCTAAAAGGCGCCGAACAATTGCAGAACCAATCCGAAAATGCCAGGTGGCATAAGCATTAAATGGAAGTGACAAGCGATGCCTACGTTCAGAGAAAGATGCAATGTTTCGAGTGAAGCGGCGACAAAATATTCCCGCCATAAATGAGTATCCACTTACCAAATATTAATCGATAAATAAATGGTAAGTGGGGGGACTATCTGTATTGGTAAAAAGAGCTTCACACGTATAATAATTCTTGATGAGCAGCAGTCTATGTGGAGCAATGAAAACACGACAGCTGGACAGGACTCTATGAAGAGGTACGAGGAAAAGAGGCACGACAAATCATACCCACGGGGTAATTAGCTACGGGAGTCTCAACCTGATTGAGAAGATGAAGAGATACAGTCAGAATGTATCCGGGCGAATCAAAGGAAAGATTCAGAGATCTTCAATTAATGATCCACACGTTACACAACCTTCACGCAACAGTTACGATTACTCATTGCAACATTACATTAATGCCACAATTAGTCATTAATGCCCAATCATTGAAAAAGGTAGACGTTATATTAAGAAATTCCCTATATAAGGGAATAAAATATAACTTGTAAGGGACATTGGAACGACTATTGCAATACACTTATTTTCTGTGCTTCTTATTGTTTTCCATTTACGTATTTTATTTACGATTATCAGTTTTACCTTGGTTATCAGAAACCCGGGTTCATCCTAAAATAGCTTTGGTCAAAGGATCTGATTCTTTGGTTAAACGGTATAATTATGGAGTACAGGTTGATAACAAATGAGACTTGAGGGGATGTTGAAAGTAGTATGCAATGGATAGTAGTACATAACCTAATCAGAAAGTATAAAGACAGTTATCATGTTTTATGGTTATCGGTTTACCTTAGTTACCAGTTATGCAGTCTTTCAATTAGTAGGTTTATGGTTATTTAGTTTGCCACCTGATCTCCAATTTTAGTGTATCCAAATTCTAGCGACTTGTGAGTATACAGTGATGCCTACGGGTGCTTAAACAAAATGTAAGTGACAGTGATAATAGTGAAATATTCGCATATTTTAGGTACGTATGAATATTCGCATATTTTACACCTTAAAAGAATGTAAGCGATCGTTGTCAAATATAGTAACCCAACAAGGTTGGGG
>ML264713.1:0-25863 GCA_005239495.1 Nicotiana undulata | reverse complement strand
GAGTTATTAATTGATGTTTTTCCCCTTGCCGGGTATTTTGAACTGTCAATTTCCACTATGCTGCACTCCTTGCCATTATGTCTGTTATTGTTTCGTGAGGAAGGGTGTAAAGCACAAAGGGTGATGTTGTGCCATGATATCTGATTACATTGCATAGTGAGGAAGAGTGTAAAGCACGAAGGGTGATGTCGTGCCATGATATCTGATTACATTGCATAGTGAGGAAGAGTGTAAAGCACGAAAGGTGATGTCGTGCCATGATTCATACTGATTATAAGCACGAAGGTTAATGTCGTTCCATGACTGTTATTGATTATAAGCACGAAGGATAATGTCGTGCAATGAAACATTGTACATTGCATTGTGAGGAAGAGAGTAAAAGCACGAAGGGTGATGTCGTGCCATGATACTTGATTACATTACATTGTGAGAAAGAGAGTAAAAGCACGAAGGGTGATGCCGTGCCATTGTTTACATTTCTGGTACTTATACTTGTTTTGTTGGATATTGTGATAGACTGCCTCCCTTGCTTACTTCTATCTGTCAATTTGACTGCTTCAATTCACTTGTTTCCCCTTATTGCTCCTGTATCCCTTACTTGTCTGCTTATCTCTTGCCTTGTATTATCCCTGTTACCTGTTGTAGAATAGGACAAGTTATCGTTATTGTCAAGTCTAGCCTCGTCACTACTTCGGCCGAGGTTAGGCTCGGCACTTACTCAGTACATGGGGTCGGTTGTACTGATGCTACACTGCACTTCTTAATGTTGTGCAGATCCCGCATCCGGACCCAGTGGACCGCATTGAGGGAGTCACCTTCAGTCCACTCAGAGCTTCAAGGTATACAACTGGCGTTCGTGGGCCTTGGTGTCTCTCCTGCATTTGGATTCCTTATTGTCTTACATTTTTCTCCTAGTTTCAAGACAATTATATATTTCTTTTCAGACTCTGTATTTAGCACTCAGCTTAGATAGTCCGTGAGGTTGTGACACCCCGATTTTGGGATTATGCGATGCTGTTATCTTTTATATGTCATTACGCATTTTCAGAGTATGGTTACATTTCCGCTGTTAAAGTTATGAAGTATGTTGGTTATTTCAGTTAAGATTTGGAGAGTATTAAATTTTACTACTGTTTGATTGATTTAAAAATATTAACGTGTAATTTACGTTGGCTTGTCTAGCGGGTTCAACGTTAGACGCAGTCACGGTCTGAAAGGTGGGATTTCGGGTCGTGACAGATTCGCAGATTGGACCGACTTGTAATTCACTTCTAACCCCGTGTTTGATGGCCCGACCGTAGTGAAGTTAATTGTGGTACATTTATAAGTAGCTTGGTCTATCTTTATTCCATTTCGCATATGTCTGAGGATCCACATAACTCTCATTTATGTGTTATCTATCCATTATTACTTTTTATGCCAATATTGGTGACTGAAGATAACTCTCTTCATTTATTTTGGGATGAAAAAAAACAACAAGTAATATCATTTTCTTAAATAACTTTTTAAAAGTGCTCACCCGTGTAGAAAATATAGAAATGTCGAGTTTAAAGGATGTTAAAGTTATCTTGTAAAATGTAAGGAGCATAGAAATTACCCCTTTAAGGCGATATAGCCGAATATGATAAAATTGTACTTTGTCTATCTTATTTTTTGTGAATGTGTTACTATTTAGATCATACAGTTTTTTCTTGGACCGTATTTCCTCAAACTCTTTAAATATTTAAATTATTAACTAAGTTGCCTTTCTTTTCATGCAATTCTCAAATATGTAATAATATTTTTAAAGTTATATCCAAATTTATAACAAATTTTCAGATTCTTTGACCCTCGTACTCTGAAATGCTTCGCACAAATTGGGATAAAGAGAGAAATTATTGATGATGAAAACACAAACAACGAAACTGTAATTTATGATTTTTGTCAAATCCTTTGTGGATAGAATTATTTTATACTCGTGTTGATGAGAGTTAACGGATACCATAAAATTAATTAAAGTATACACTAATTAACCCGAACACTATAACTATTACAACAACAACAACAACAACAACAAACCTGGTGATTTCCCAGAAGTGAGGCTTTGAGAGGGTAAGATATACGCAGCCTTACCCCTACCCTGGGAGGACAGAGATGTTATTTTCGATAGACTCTCAGTTGAAAAAAGTAATAGAAACAGAAGGAAATCATCACAAGATAAAAAAGACCGAAGCCAAAAAAGTAGGTAAACTCTAGATAGTAATAACATCTATGAATAAAAGGATATCGCTAACACTAATGCTAGCACACTGAGTAAGACGAAGGGAAACACTGACTACCTACTAGACTCTAATATTCGACCTGCAAAACCTCCTATCTAGGGTCATGTCCTCGATCAGTTCCAGCTGCGCCATGTTCCCACCTAATCACCTCTTCTAAATACTTCTAAGGCCTACATCTACCCCTCCTGATACCCACCAGGATAACCTCTCGAACCTTCTAATTAGCGCTTCTATACTTCTCCTCTTAACATGCTCGAACCATCTCAACCTTGCCTCCCGCATCTTATCGTGTACATGGGCCACTCCCACTTTATCCTGAATAACTTTATTCCTGATCTTATATAACCTGGTATGCGTACACTTTCATGTTTGACCAAAAAAATCGATCTTGATTCAACCAATTAGATTCAAGCAAAGAAGAGTTAATCTTAGTTAAAAATAATATCCAAGAGATAAAGCTACCGGTGTCAAGACAAAATAACTCGTATATTTTGTCTGAATGGCAATGAGCATAGAAAATGATAACTATATTCAACGATCCAAGAAGATGGAATATGGCATTAACTAGTACTAATAATAGTAATAAATGGTATTTAAGTAAATAAAACGTTTGAGTCTCCCGAAAAAGGATGAGATCAATGTATATTCTTTTAAACAATGATGAATGATTGATAAGCCTTTGAACATTAGGTTGTTTGGGTGTAAATATGTGGGTTTAAATTCCAAATTTGATTGTGTGAGAAATTCGGAGTGGGTGTTATTTAAACTTGTTAGAAATAGTATAAGGAGATTGTATATAAAATTTGAAGTCATTTAATGAAGATTTGGACTGGTTTTGAACAAGAATTGCAACTGAAAATCGTGGAAGAAGTTCGTCTACAGACGCTTGTATAAAAGTGTATAATAGTGTATAAGATGTGTATATACACTCATATACACTATTATACAAAATTATACAAAAAACTAACTTCGTCTTCTTCCTTACGTCATTTCTGAAATTTAACTCAAATCTTGCGCAAATTTACTCCAAATCACTTCAAATTTAAATTTTGAACTCCTTTTGATATTTTCAATAAATTGGAACAACACACAATCTAAACAACTAACAAACTCAAAAAATTCTATTTTCGAAAGCAAAGCTTTGAATGGCCTTTATGGTAGAGTTCTACTATTCAACTTTCTTATATTGCAACCCAGTGACATAGGGGGGAGCATAAAATACACGCCCATTGAAGCATATGTAGAAGATGTGAGAAGAGGAGTGAAAGCAATTGTTGTGAGAACACAAATTTAACTTCATAGCTTTTAGAAGCAATGGTTGTAAGAACACATATTTTGAATTTGCTAGTGCTTTCAAAATATGCACAATATGGTCTAGGTCGGGTAAAACTTAAAAACATGGGCCATTTTTTGTGGGAGAAATTCAGAAAAGTCAGATTTACAAGTGGTCATTCAAAAATAGTCACACTTTCAAAAGTAATCGAAATTTAGCCACTTTTCATGTAAAGATAAATCTGAACGAAAATACTGTTCAAAAATCGGGAAAATACTCCAGCATATTATACAGGAATTCCAGCATAAGTATAATGGAACTCTGGCATATTATATTGGAGTTCCAACATAAGTATACCGGAACTCTAGCATAATATAATGGAGTTCCAACATAAATATACTAGAACTCCAGCATAATATACTGGAGTTCCTGCAAAGTATACCGGTCCAATATAATATTGTCACGACCCAAAAATCACAGGTCATGATAGCACATAACTTGACCCGCTAGGTAAACCAATTAACCGAAAGAAACAAACTAAATAAACTCATAGAATATTTAATTAGGATTTATCCGAACCGTTACAAATTTTTTCAAGAACTGGTAGTACGACTCATGAGCTTCTAAGACTTAGAATATGCAAAGCCGATATGAATAAATAAACATTCTGTTTGAAAACTACATGAACATATTAATAATGTCTAACACTACCAAGAACAAGTGGAAGCTTCTATATAGAATGCACGAACATCTTCAGAGTCAGCCCCCAACTTCTTCAGCAGCTCCGCTCCAATAGTCTGCACATAGTGTGCAGAAGTGCAGTATTAGTACAACCGACCCCATGTACTGGTAAGTATCTTGACTAACCCCGTCGAAGTAGTGACAAATTTTTTAGTTATACTCATTAATAAACACAATAATGTAAAATAGCAATAGAACCAAAAGACAAAATAATAGCATAGAGTAAACAATGCGACTGCAACAAGAAATAAACGAGTATCAGAAGAATCACAATTTAATAATTTCCAACATCTCAACCGGCCTTTTCCTTAGAACGAAAGCCTATGAACCACAACAATCACCTCATATACTTTCTTAGTGTGATAAAGTACTCAAGGCATCAAGTCTAACGGTACGGAAACACTCTTCGTGCATTTATCTCATTCTCACCGTATATGCGTAAAACAGTACCAACCAAATGATAGAAATACCAACAATAGAAATGACAAAGAAGGGAAATGTGCAAGCAGTAATAATAACCGAGAACGTACATGAGGAATTCAGTAACAGACTAAGCAGAGAGCACAGAGGAAATGAACGCAGTTAGGAAAAAGGGTTATAATTCCAATTAACTATTATGATAGAGGCCTAAGTACTAATATGGAAAACAAGAAGGAAACACATCATCTTCACAAGTCAACAAGTAAGGACATGAAGGACTAGCATGGTGGAAGGCTTACACTAAGGTGCAACAGAATAGATACAACATGAGTATAATTATAAAAGCAGGAAATAGGCATGACATATGCAAGTTAAGAAAGAAAAAGGTATGGACAACACAACAACAATTGAGATAGAGGTCAAGTACGGGACAATAACAACATGTCACACAAAATATGTAATGGCGACAATGACAACTAAAGGTAAAGGCGGAAATGTATACACGAAAAATAGATATCACATCATAATGTATGTCCCTCATCCTTACCTGCACGGAAACACCGTTCGTGCCATGACCTCACAATATTAAAAGCATAACAATATAAATGAAATGACACGGCATCACCCTTCGTGCTTTTACTCTCAATAATATGGCACGACATCACCCTTCGTGCTTTACGCTCTTCCTCACATGATAATGAACATAAACAATGGCACGACATCACCCTTCATGCTTTACGCTCTTCCTCACACGATAATGAATATAAACAATGGCACGGCATCACCCTTCGTGCTTACACTCTTCCTCACATGATAATGAATATAAACAATGGCACGACATCACCCTTCGTTCTTTACTCTCTTCCTCACATAATAATGAACATAAACAATGGCACGACATCGCCCTTCGCGCTTTACACTCTTCCTCACATAATAATGAATATAAACAATGGCACGACATCACCCTTCTTGCTTTACACCCTTCCTCACATGATAATGAATATAAATAATGGCACGACATCACCCTTCGTGCTTTACACTCTTTCTCACATAATAATGAATATAAACAATGACACGGCATCACCCTTCGTGCTTTACACTCTTTCTCACATAATAATGAATATAAACAATGACACGGCATCACCCTTCGTGCTTTACACTCTTTCTCACATAATAATGAATATAAACAATGACACGGCATCACCCTTTATGCTTTACACTCTTCCTCACACGATAATGAATATAAACAATGACACGGCATCACCCTTCGTGATTTAAACTCTTCCTCACATGATAATGAATATAAACAATAACACGGCATCACCCTTCGTGCTTTACACTCTTCCTCACATAATAATGAATATAAATAATGGCACGGCATCACCCTTCGCGCTTTACACTCTTCCTCACGTAATAATGAATATAAAAAATGGCACGACATCACCTTTAGTGTTGTACACTCTTCCTCACCAAGCATATAAATATCAATAAGATGGCAAGACAGGAAGTATATATATAATATCGAGGAGAGTGTTCAACGAATATTCCAAACAAAGTTCTCAATCACTGCTTTACAAGCCAACAATGTTTCAATGAACCATCAAGAGCCATATAATTTAAGTACTTCCACAAATCTCATATTCTATTAGCAACACAGGTATAAAATCTAGCATCTAAATAAAATATCGATCGTAGCAATGTAGTAGTGATCACGCATAGAGATGATCAAACTAGACACATCAATGTATTCCCAGAATTCTATCAAATTTAATCAAGTTATCTTAGGCTAGGTCTTGTTTCTAACATTTTATACTACGTTCTTAATATCCGTAAATCAAACAAAGCAAGGAAATTACGTAATGCTACAAAATACAATTACAACGTCATCTACCCCGAGCATGATAAATCCCGGCACATACATGTATGCTCGTCACCTCATATATGTATCACCCCGCATGTAACAAACAAAGAAAAATAGGAGGAAAAATCCCCTCAACAAAGTTAGACAAAACACTTACCTTAATCCGACTAACTCCCCACTCAAATTTTGCCTTTCCTTTACAAATTCATCTCTGCTTGTGTCAATCTAGCCCAAGGCGACTGGAATTAGTGGAGTACTCAAAGAGTTTGCCTTATTCCTTTGCTGCTTGTGGTTGATTGAAGAATTTTAGGAGCTGCATAATCTCCACTTGGATTTGCATGAGTATGCAAAGACTCAAGACGCTTAACTGGGGCCCACAACCTTCTGTTAGATGGATTATTAGTGGAGAGATCTGATTTCTTGAATTTAAACCTCCCAAGAGATGATTGTATTTGTAACAGAAGAATGGTTATTCAAGGTTCAGTATATGTAATAGGTTATTCATAGTGGCAACAGGAAAGCTAATAAGTAAAATTCACCGGATGGTACGTATAGTTGCAATCTTTGTGCGTTTTAGGAGTCAAGTAGTTAGAGAAATATAATAGGTAGCTAAGTATATCGGAGAATATATAAGTGACTACTTATATTATATCTCTACGCATCTCAGTATATATAATAGAGAGTATAGATATGGAGAAGACGCACCAAGAAGACGAAGGAATAAAAAAATGAGGTTTTGAAGGCCTCGGAACACCGAATTGGGTTCCAAAACGCAAGATGACCTTCTGGGTCATGACAAATATGCTAGAAGTTCATATACAGGTGCTCGAATCTCCAGTATATTATGCTGGAACTTTCTGCGTGTTAGTTCCAGCATAATATGCTGGAAGTCCATACATAGGTGCACCAAACTCCAGTATATTATGCTGGACCGGTCTCTATTGCAGCAAAATAGTGGCTATTTTTCAATGACTAGGAAAACGGTGGCTATTTTTGAATGACCAGTCTGAAAACTAACTAGCCGTGCTATTTTTATATTTTTTTGTTAAGGTGTGNCTGGTCTCCTTTCTGAGTTATGAAGACCCCTATTTATAGTTGTGGAAAGGAGGAGTTGTGATAAGAACAAACTCTTTCCGACCAATCAAATTGAAGTGTGACATGGCCGCATTTGATTGGCCAGAACATGTCACTTGCACACGTGGCGTGATTTCATTGGCCTTTTAGCGTGACTGGGCATATCTTGTCATTTTGACACGTGGCATGGTCCTATTGACTCTTCCGCTTGACTTGGCGCGCCACATCATTTGACACGTGGCACCAAGCTGGGCCTCTAGGAAGATGACATCTTGGGCTTAATGAAGTGGACTCATCATTTTAACCCCAATTAAATGGGCTAGCCCAATGGATTAAAACTTATTTATTTGACTCATATATATTGGACTTATATAATTAATTCAATTATATTAGCCCGTAATATTTATTTGGACCAATATATATTGAATTTTAAAATTCAATCTAAATTCTTTTATGGATTTAATTTTAATAAAATTTATATGCCTACAGTGTGAAGTCATGTGTATTTTCTTGTAATTCTTTTCTAAATTTTAGAGTATGTATTAAGTTTGTGTGTGTGTGTGTATATATATATATATATATATGCCTAAACAGGGTTAAATAAATAGAATAAATACTATGTATTTCGAAGACAAAAGTATATACTATTATTGTACCTAAACAAAATAAAATACATGGTATATTATATTTATTTAATTGTATTAATTAGCTATAAAAATTGTATGTAGTTTGTCTTCAAAATACATAGTATATTCTATTTATCTATGTGTTATTTATTCATTCTTATTTTTTTTATGCCAATATTAGTGACTAGAGATAACTCTCTTCAATTATTTCGGGATGAAAACAACAACAAGTAATATTATTTTCTTAAATAACTTTTTAAAAGTGCTCACCCGTGTAGAAGAGATAGAAATGTCGCGTTTAAAGCATGTTAAAGTCATCTTGTAAAATGTAAGAAGCATAGAAATTACCCCTTTGAGGCGATATAGCCGAATATGATAAAACTGTACTTTGTCTATCTTATTTTTTGTGAATGTGTTGCTATTTAGATCATATTTTCTCAAACACTTTAAATATTTAAATTATTAACTACGTTGGCTTTCTTTTCATGCAATTCTCAAATATGTAATAATATTTTGAAAGTAAAATTTTAAATGCTTTGACCCTCGTACTCTGAAATGCTTCACATAAATTTGGATAGAGAGAGAAATTATTGATGATGAAAACACAAACAACGAAACTGTAATTTATGATTTTTGTCAAATCCTTTGTGGATAGAATTATTTTATACTCGTGTTGATGAGAGTTAACGGATACCATAAAATTAATTAAAGTATACACTAATTAACCCGAACACTATAACTATTACAACAACAACAACAACAAACCTGGTGATTTCCCAGAAGTGAGGCTTTGAGAGGGTAAGATATACGTCGCCTTACCCCTACTCTGGGAGGACAGAGATGTTATCTCCGATAGACCCCCGGCTACAAAAAAGTAATAGAAAAAAAAAAGAAAATCATAACAAGATAAAAAGACTGAAGCCAAAAAAGTAGGTAAACTCTAGATAGTAATAATATCTATGAATAAAAGGATATCGCTAACACTAATTCTAGCACACTAAGTAAGACGAAGAGAAACATTCGACTACCTACTAGACTCTAGTATGCGACCTGCACATCCGCCTATCTAGGATCATGTCCTCGATCAGCTCCAGCTGCGCCATGTTCCCGCCTAATCACCTCTCCCCAAGACTTCTTAGGCCTACCTCTACCTCTCCTGATAACCACCAGGTTAACCTCTTGCGCCTTCTAATTAGCGCTTCTATACTTCTCCTCTTAACATGATCGAACCATCTCAAACTTGCCTCCTGCATCTTATCTTGTACAGGGGCCACTCCCACCTTATCCTGAATAACTTTATTCCTAATCGTATATAACCTGGTATGCGCACACTTCCATGTTTGACCAAAATAATCGATCTTGGTTCAACCAATTAGATTCAAGTAAAGAAGAGTTAATATTAGTTATAAATAATATCCAAGAGATAAAGCTACCGGTGTCAAGACAAAATAACATATTTTGTCCGAATGGCAATGAGTATAGAAAATGATAACGATATTCAACGATCCAAGAAGATGGAATATGGCATTAACTAGTACTAATAAATAGCAATAAATGATATTTAAGTAAATAAAACGTGTGAGTCACCCAAAAAAATGATTAGATCAATGTATATTCTTTTTAACAATGATGAATGATTGATAAGCCTTTGAACATTAGGTTGTTCTTGGATATGGCGGGAGTGCAAATCAAGAATATTAGTAAAAAGGCTATTTTTGTATGCTTGTAATAGGATCATATTCGCTCTCTAAAGTAGATGTATTTTTTTACAAATGAATATCTCATGTCCCCTACTATTGTGTCAATTTCTATCTATAGGGAACATGTTCCTAGAAATCCTAATAGTACAAGTGCATATAATATCCACTAGAATATTCTCTTTTTGGTCATATCTTAAAACTAGCCGTTATAACTCTGTCAAGGATGTTCGACCCGACCTTGATCTTTGATGACTACTCGACCTTAGTCTTTGTTGACTCTTTGACTGCAACCCTTCATTGTTTCTTGAACCACTCTGACCTTGGGCAGGTCCCTATTGGAGTCGCATGGGGGACACATGACGGCCTATGAATGCCTCACTAATGCTATCATGACTTAAGCATATTGGAGATAATTTTTTACCCATACAGTTAGTCCCTCCGTATATTGAGGTCGACTTAGTGGGCGAGGTTGATAAGAGGATAATGTCGTTGGTGGTCGAGCTTATCAAATGGACTATACGCGTCGTGGTTGTTGTGGCGAATTGGCGACATGGCCCTCCGTGAGCCTCACATTTTAAATACTTATTAGAGTTATCCTGTCCAAGGATTAGGATGGCGTCATGACATCATGCGTCATTATGACACATATTCCCTATGCGTAGCTTCATTTCGTGTGTGATATTTGATTAGACCTGCCACTTCGATTCCCGCGCCAATCATAATGATTCATTTTTGGTTTTGATGCCATGGATTCTATAAATAGGGATTCTTGGACTTGGTTTTGAAATTTCATTCATCTAGCGTTTCAAAGCACCAACCTTCTTTCCTACTTTGTTTTTCCCTGAATCTCCTTTCTCTGTTTCATAGACCTACACCATTTTTCGTACTCTCCTGTTTGTTACTTTACTTCACTGCCTTGAATCATGTCAAACGTATCTTCTGATGCTGGCAAAGGGATTCATGTTTCTCCCTTGGCAGTGGTGTGTCCTTATGGGTAGAGCGTTTCCGCCATTGTTGAGGATGAAACCTTCCCATCGATGGAGGAAATAATCCCTCATTCCTGACTCCAGGACTGACCTCACCAAAGTTCCTGAAGTCGTGCTCGGAGTCTTTCAATCTATGATGATGCCTAAGGAATTGACGGAACTCAAGACCAAGTTAGGCCTTCCAAACCATGTCGAACTGATCCTGGCCGAAGGGGACGTGGTACAGGTTCATCGCTCTAGGTATTGCGCTCTTTATGCCTACCCATTCCTCATCGGCTATTCTTCCCCCTTTTTCTGTTGGTGGAAGAATTAATAGTCACTACGGCGTCTATCCTGCTCAGTTTGCGTTGTATGTCTACAAGGTTATCAAGATACTGACTAAGTTTGCCGTGCTAGTCGAGGTCAAATTGACTATTCGCCCCTAGCTTCTATAGAGGAACGATGTTGAACCTTCACCACCAAGGAGGCAAATGCTTGGTGGCGAAGATGGACGATAAGTCCAATCGCCATTTCTTGCTTAATTTATTCTTGGTTAGAACCGAGGACAACGTGGACACTGTCGACGACTTTCCCGAGGCTTGGAACTACACTCATAAGTGCCTTGTTTCTTTCTGTGTTTTTTGCATGGTTCTAAGTTTTGATTCCTCACTTTCCTCTCTTGCAACCAATAGCCAGCCTCCTCTTTTGGCCAATCACATCTCTGATTGGTTCTAGCAGCACCTCCCCCATATCGTAAGAATCCGCGGTTGGCCGAGTTTTTTCAAAAGGTTGAGATCGGCTCTTCCTTCGACATGTAATTTCTTTTCTTTGATCGTCATCGTTCCACTTCCCATTGTGCGTGGATTTGTTCTGCTAACTTGTCGTTGTGTCTTTTTCCCAAGTAGGGGATCTTCTTAGAGGAGCCGAGCACCGGTTCCCTCTTTCCCAAAGAAGTTTGTTGTGACTTCAGCTTCTTACCCTATTGTGACTACTACGTCTTCCGTATCGGTCCCAACCTTAGCTGCCGTAGTCTGAGAGTTCGTCTCCATTCCGTGAACTAATTTTGCTCCTCAACTCCTTTCACTGGTTGATGAGGACAACGTCTCCTATGATGAGTATGGTCTAATTCCTCGTAAGAGGAGAGTCGTGGATGTGGGGGAGGGATGGAGAAAAGAAGGTAGCCATCAATTAGGAGGATTGTGGCTTTGTTCTTCGAGAGACGGCCACAGTGCACGCTAGAGAGAGCCTGAGGCAGGTCCCGAGGTCCCCCACTTAGAGGAAATGAGCATGAATGCATCAATGCATCCCGTAGGGGGTGCACTTCCAAGGAAATAAAAAGCCTCGTCTTTTAGGGTTGTAGTGGATGTTCCTTTTGCGGGTGATGGCAGCGGGAAGGTTGTCGTTGAGGAGGATGTTAGATCATACTCCGACATAGATATGGACGAGTTGAGGAAGAATGATGGATCGTAATCTTCTTGTCGACACCGAGAAAATAGTCCCTGCCCGTGGTCCTCTTTGTTTCATATTGAGGGTACGACCCTCGAGACGATAAATGACAGTACTCTGTCGAATAACATTGCGGGTCTTGCTCTTGGGGTAAGTTCGATTACGCGTCTGTTCTTTTCCTTATGCTTCGATTTATTTCGTAAGCTCTAATTTTGTTTCTTAGTTTTGTAGACGATCATTCTGGAGATTGAGAGTTCTCATCGGGAGAAGAGGCATAAAGACATTTGCGCAAAGCTGAAGGACAAGTATACAAGGTGCCTGGAGAAGTATCAGGAGATCCAATGATAGCTTGGCGAAGGCGGCGGTGTGCGTCAACTGAAGGAGGACTTGAAGGAGAAGGACAAGGAGATGATGCGGGTTTTGGTGAAATGTAGCATCCTTGAAGGTACGTTGAGGATCAAAGAGGAGGAACTTGAGCTTAGCAAGGGCGTATAAGCCCAATGCAGTGATCTCCAAGCCCAAGTGGTCCTGCTGCGAGGCCAACTCAAAGAGAGCCAGTTCAGGGCAGATGCTCTTAGTGGTGAGGTTGTCGAGAAACAGGAGGAGCTAGACAAGGCAGAGTCTGCTCGGTCGGAGGCTCAAAGGAGGGTGGAGTTCCTGAAGTGGTGAATCAAACTCTTCGTTCTGAGCGAGAAAATGACTTATTGACGGCGAGGCTTAGAGAAGAACGGTTTGATGAAAGGATTGGGGAGTTGGAAAAAGAGACCTCTGATCTTTATGATCGGGTTGCTGCTCTTGAGGCCGAGAAGGCCAAACTACTTGCACGGCCTTCTTCGTCTACGACTTTTAGCTTCCCCAACATTTCTTGTGAGTTATGTGAAGAATGGATTCATGTCGAGGCCCAATTGGATGTGCTTCGTGAGTTGCACGTGGAAGGTTCTGTTCCTGCTGCAGACTTTGAGGATGCTTAGGTTAAGGCTCCCGAGGCTCGGGTTTCTTGTAGTTACGACCCGACTACGCCTCTCCTTGTGAGGAAGATAAGGATGGTGATGGTGTTGTGGATCGCCTTGAGGACGAGGCCTGGTATGATTTCATATACCCTCCAGAAAAGGATGGAAAGGGTGTTGAAGGTCATGCCGATGAGGATGTCGTGGGACGTGATGGTGGTGGCCAACAATAGTTTCTTGATTTTTCTATCATTTTTGTGTATTTTTGTTGGCGTCTTCAAGAGACTTTGTAAGAAACCTTTGTTTATAAATATCAAGTTGGTTTTTGCTTTCATTTGCACCTTCCTTATTTGATGCGGTTTGTTTCTGTACTTTGAGTGTTTTGCTCCTTCATACTTTTTTCGTAGTTCTTGTATATATCAAAGTTTATTGAAATGTGGATGAGGGCCGATAGGTTAAATTCGAAGTTGGACGAATTTTTACCTCTTTAAATCGCGGCCGAGGGCCAATAGGTATTGCCCGAACCTGGTCAATCTTTACCTCTTAAATCGCGGTCGAGGGCTGGTAGATGATGTTCGAACTTGGTTGAACATGACCTTTTATTAATCACGGCCGAGGGCTGGTAAGTGTTGTTCAAACTTGGTCGAACTCAACTTTTGATAAATCAGCCAAGGTCCGGTAGGTGTTGTTCGAGCGGGGCCGAACATAACCTTTTATTAATCACGACTGAGGGTCGATAGGTGTTATTTGAGAGAGGTCGAACATAAACTTTTATTGATCACGACCGAGGGCCGGTAGGTGTTGTTCGTGCGGGACCGAACAAAACCTTTTACTAATCACGACCCAGGGCTTGAGTGCAGTGACGAGCATTTACAAATCATAATTTCATAAAACAGTAGTTCAACTTTTATTAAGAAGGCTCAGTATAAAGAAGAGTGAGAAAAATAATAACTTCACAATGTAATAGCCTTTCAGGCACAATATCACTCATAACAAGGTCTCTCAGTCACTCGTGACTCCACTATCAGTATTCCACGCTCACACTAAGCACTCTCACTCAACAAGTACCAGATATCCACACAGCTGTTGCGGCATGCAACCCGATCCGTATAACATATTCTACGGCGTGCAGCCCGATCCAATATATATAGTCGACTACGCTCAGGGCGTGTACAGACTCCGGAGGGGCTCCTACAGCCCAAGCGCAATATTGCTACGGCGTGCAGCCCGATCAAATATACATATGTTGCGGCGTGCAGCCCTATCCATATACTATCTGATGCAGCGTGCAACCCGATCCATAACTACCCTCACCACTCGGGTCTCGGCCTCACTCAGTCATCCTTACACGCCACTCGGGAAACTTATCTCAACATCACGGGACTCAGCCCAAAATACCTCACCATACTCTAAAATAGTGTGATAGCAATGAAAATAGCAGTAAGTAGTAAGCATGACTGAGTTCACAAATTATTTATCAAAATAGTGGAAGGACAGTGTAAAAATACCCCTGAGGATCTAAACAGGTCGGCACAAGGCCCCAAACATGGCATACAGTCCACAATATAGTAAAAAGCTCTAAAATACAGGATATTATATGATTCCAAATCAAACATACGACTTAATAGTCGCTACGGGACGGACCAAGTCATAATCCCTATCGGTGCACGCCCACACGCTCGTCACCTAGCATGTGTGTCACCTCATTTGTCAAAACAATGTAAAATACCGCGGTTTCATACCCTCAGGTCTAGAGTTACAATCGTTACTTACCTTAAACCGGTCCGAAAACTACTCCGCGATGCTCTTGCCCCTCGAATTGGCTCCCAAATGCTCCGGGTCTATCAAAATGAGATTAATAACATCTATATATTCTAGGAAGATGAAACCCATTCGAAAATTATCACAATTGGGCTCAAATCCCGAAATTGGCCAAACCCAGCCTCCGGGCCCACGTCTCGGAATTTGATACAAATCATAAAACTAGAATCCTTATCTCTTCACGAGGCTATCCATATCAAATTTACCAAAATCCGACCTCAATTGCCCACTCAAATTATCAAAAGAAACTCTCAAACTTTCCTCCCATTCCCCCCCAATTTCCACTCTAATTTCTCAATGTAAATGATAAAAATCAAGGCTAAATCATGGAATTAACCAAAATGTGTTTGAAAAACACTTACCTCAAGGACTCTACTGAAAATATCTTCACTTTCCACCTTCTCCCGATCTCTCCAATCGGTTTTTGCAAAAATAGACTAAACCCTCATTTTGAACTTTAAAAGAATCTGCCCAGGTTTATTTTCTTCATCGCGATCGCGACACGTGTCACGCGATCGCGAAGCACAACATAAGTCAGCCCCTCAAATAACCCTACACGATCGCGGAATATCCCACGCGATCGCGAAGCCATGACTTCACAACTCACGCAATCGAGTCTCTTCCCATGCGACCGCACTAAACAACCTTCCACTCCTCACCAGCTCAAAAACAACCCTACGCGATCGCGGAATAGCCCACGTAATCGCGAAGCATTACTTACCACACGATCACGACCATTATACTGCGATCGCATAGAACAAATCTCGACCCCACCCCGCTAAGCCTACACAATCGCGAACTCAGAATGCCAGCAGAATGCCATTATACTGCGATCGCATAGAAGAAAAACCTGAAGAATGCCAGCAGAATTTTCTGCAACTTCCAAACATCTGAACTAGGTCCGTTAACCTCCCGAAACACACCTGAGGCACTCGGTACCTCAACCAAACATACCAACACACCCCATAACACCATTCAAACTTATTAGAGCCTTCGAAACACCAAAAACACCGCACAAATACCAAAATCACATCGAATTCAAGCCTATGAACTTTGAGATTTCTAAATTTCACCAAAGATGCCGAAACCATCCAAAATACTTCCGATTGACCTAAAAAATTTCACACACGTCCAAAATGACACAGAGAACCTGATCTAACTTCCGTAATTCCATTCCGACCTCGATAGCCTATTTTTCACTGCCGACCGGAAATCACCAAAAACTAACTTTCGCCAATTTAATCCTAACTCTACACCGGACATCAAAACCACATTCCGAACACACTCCTAAGTCCCAAATCACCTAAAGAATCTATCCGAGCTATAAAATCTACAATCTGAGGTCGTTTACCAATAAGTCAACTCCCAATTGACTTTTCCAACTATTAAGATAATTTAAGAGACTAAGCGTCTCAATTCTCACCACGACCACTCCGAACCCGAACCTACCGACCCCAACACAACATAAACATACTTAACAATGCATGACAAGGCAGAAACATTAATAATGGGTCTAATTCCACGGAACGACCGGTTGGATCGTTACAGCAGGCCGGTAGCTGTGAGTGTCATGTTAATGCCCCTCCTGTAAGAGTTTCGCCAAATTCTTTTAGCAAAATAGAAGACACTTGTTTCTTGGTAAGGTTGTTTCCCTTCACAGTGGTGACATGATGGGTCACGTGGTCTTCGAGATCAGTCATTCTGTCGTATATTCTGAGGTACAACGACATTTTAAAGGTCTTTGGTATGTCATGCATGGTTGCTCCTTCACTATACGGCTGCTCTACGTACCTGTCGGCATCCCCTTTTGGAAATAGCTTAGGGGCGCCCGGTATATTGTCAACTCTCTCTTGGTGTTCCTTCATTTGATCTTTGAGTGCTTTATTTTCATTCTCCATTTCTTTTGTTCTCTTAGAACAGCGGCAAGGGCATCGTCACCTGCATTGTTAGTGACATTGTGAGTTATACCTGGTGCTGGAGGGTCTGGTTGGCCGCCCCGTTTGTTTGCTCGTTGTATTGTGCATGTTCTTGCAGTCTCTATAGTCGTGCATGGAGTGGGCTTGTTGAGTACAGTTACTAGCCTATCGGTCAGCATGCTTCGAGGAGCTTTTTTTATAGCCGACGATGTCTCTTCTTTTGTGGACGTAGAGACCCCTTTTCCATTGGGTTTTGTTATTCTACAATTAGGAGGAGGCGACCTCCCGCGCCTAGGGGAGGCAGTAGGCGTCACGTCCTCGCCTAGTGTTTCACAAATCTCGTTGATAGCATTCATGAGGTTGCTAGGGATGTCACCTGGTTCTTTTGTCATCTCTCCTTGGTTACGTGCCATGTAGGTTTTTGTATGTGCAAAGAAAGAGAAAACTCTTGGCGTTTGTGAGGTTAATGACTCGTGTTAGATGTAGATCTAAAGCAAAATAAAAAATTAACTAAGAAAACCCCACATACAGCGCAAAACTGTTTGACCAAAAATATAGATCTTGGTTCAACCAATTAGATTCAAGTAAAGAACAGTTAATCTTAGTTAAATTTAATATCCAAAAGATAAAGCTACCGGTGTCAAGACAAAATAACTCATATACTTTGTCCGAACGGCAATGGGTATAGATAATGATGATGATATTCAAAGATCCAAGAAGATGAAATATGTCATTAAATAGTAATAAATAGCAATAAATGACATTTAAGTAAATAAAACGTGTGAGTCACCCAAAAAAAGGATGAGATAAGTGTTTATTCTTTCTGACAATGATGAATAATTGATAAGCTTTTGAACACTTAGGTTGTTCTTGAATCTGGTGGGAATGCGAGACAAGAACTTAGTGAAAATGTTGCTTTTGTATGCTTGTAATAGGATCAAATTCTCTCTCTAAAGTTAATGTGGTTTTTTTACAAATGAATGTCTCATGTCCTCTATCATTGTGTCACTTTCTATTTATAGCGAGCATGTTCCTAGAAACGTTAATAGTACAAGTGCAGAGAATACCCACTAGAATATTTTCTTTTTTGTCCTATCTTGAAACTAGCCATTATAACTCCGTCAAGGATGTTCGACCTCGACCTTAATCCTCGCTGACTCTTCGACCGCAACCTCCATTGTTTCTTGAATCACTTTGACCTTGGGCAGGTCCCTATTGGAGTCGCATCGGCGACGCACGCCAGCCTGTGAATGCCTCACTAATGCTAGCATGACTTAAGCATATTAGAGATAATTTTTTACCCATACAATCCACCTTAACATTCTCATCTCATCTACTTAATTATTCTGGACATGAGAGTTCTTGACAGGCCAACACTCTGCTCCATATAACATAGTCGGTCTAACAACAACCTTGCAGAACTTACCTTTAAGTTTCAACGACACATTCTTATCACACTAGGCGCCGGAAGCGAGCGTCCACTTCATCCAACCTGCTCCAATACGATGCGTGACATCCTCATCAATCTCCCAATTACCTTGTATTATAGATCCAAGGTACTTAAAACTATTTCTCCTGGGGATGATGTGTGTATCAGGCCTCACACACATGCCTGCTTCCTGGGTAACTCGTTGAACTTGCACTCTAAATACTCCGTTTTGAAACTGCTCAACTTGAAACCTTTAGACTCAAGAGTCTGTTTCCAAATCTCCGGTCTATCGCCAACACCTCCTCAAACAGTACAATTATTAAAAACAAATAAAAGACTTGAGGCAAAAGGAAATTAATGGGTACACTAAAATTCACCTAATTTTCGTTGGCCCTAAAGTCGACATCAGCAGGAGAATGGACCCTACAGATTCGGTGCCGAGGTGTAACGGCTCACCTCTTATCATGATTCCGTACGATAATTTTCTTTTAATTTGTATATATCTTATAAACTGTATACTGAAAAACTGTAAATTATAAAATCTTATAATTATTTAATTAAAACTATAATTAAAGAAAAATTGTTTACTTCAAATAGCTGTTAGCGCAAATAAACATAGCAGAAGTTAAGAAACTGCTCAAGTTTCACTACCAATGTAAATATTTTTTTAGCTACGTAAACTTCGGACGAAATCATGTATATATATACGTATATACCTTAAAAATGGTTAATTTAAAGCAGTTGACATCCTAAATACTAAAAGTATTTAAGGGGCACTGGTAGAGCAGAATAATGTGCTCCCGTCGCGTAAAAATGCTGGGTCCCCCTCTGGATAAATATGTGTTCTCGCAACCATTGCTTTCACTCTCTGTTCTTCTCACATCTTTTGCATATGTTTCTCCCCCTATGTCAGCTGGTTGCAATGTAAAAATTTTGAAGAGTAAAAGTCCACCATTGAAGGCCATTCAAAACTTTGCTTTCAAAAACATGACTTTTTGAGTTCGGTAGTTGTTTGGATTGGGTATTGTTCTAATTGATTGAAAATATCAAAAGGAGTTCAAAATTTAAATTTGAAGTGATTTGGAATAGATTTGAGTTAAATTTCAGAAAAAGACACAAGGAAGAAGACGAACTCAGTTTTTTGTATAATTATGTATAATCTTGTATAATAGTGTATATGAGTGTATAAACATATCTTATACACCATTATACACCTTTACTTTATACAAGCATCTGTAGACGAACTTCTTCCACATTTTTCAGTTGCAATTCTTGTTCAAAACCAGTTCAAATCTCCATTAATTGACTTCAAAATTTATATACAACCTCCTTATACAATTTCTAACAAGTCTAAATAACATCCACTCCAAATTTCTCACAAAATCCAATTCGGAATTTAAACCCACATATTTAAGCTTGTTAACAATCTAATTTTCACCAACCAAATGGATTTGGTTTGTTGAACTAATATTTGAGTCACAATTATTGATTCGAAAATTAACTTAAAAGCTTGAGCAATCTTTTTTAAAAATTAAATAGTAATTTTGAGAACCTATTGGAGTTAGATGTTAAATCTTAGCCTATTATTTTTGGGCTAGTTGGTTGTAAATTGAAGTATAGGCTATAAAATTTAAAAGTAGGGAACCCACTTGTTCTAATGTTTTCCATTTAAAAATAGTAATCTAAATTTGAATTAGTCATGTCAATAATTCGGGGAGGCGGGGGGGGGGGGGGGGAGGGGAAGAGGAGAGGGAAAAATTCAAAAATAGCCAGATTTACAAGTGGTTATTCAAAAATAGTCACAGTTTCAAAAGTAATCGAAATTTAGTCATTTTTCATGTAAAGATAAATCTGAACGAAAATTTGAACAAAAACACTGATCAAAATTTGAAAAATAATCCAGCATAATATACTGGAATTCTAGTATAATATACCGGAACCAGTATATTATACTGGTGTTCCAATATAATATACTGGAACTCCAGTATATTATACTAGAATTCCAGCATAAGTATATTGGACTTCCAATATAATATACTGGAATTCCAATATAATATATCGGTTCAACATGATATGCTACAGATCTTCAATATATTATGCTGGACTCATCCTTTTTGTAACAAAACAATTATTATTTTTCAATAACTTTGCAAATTATAACCGGTCCGAATACTGGCCAGGTGCTATTTTAACTAATTCGGGACATCATATAATATTTGTGCAACCACATGTTATATCCAGTGTAAAAATCGTGGCCAGTCACTGTAATTTCACCAAAAAAATATCAACACAATAATACAGCAAACCGCTCCTTCTTTGAACTTTCCCCCTTTTAAATTCACTTGGGTCCGCAGCAAAATGCTTAAAAATCATACTATAATTTGATACTGTAAAAGATACTGTTCCTTATTTTTCTCTCTCTCTCATTATTCCAGTTGGAGATCTTTAACTTTATTTAGTTCGCTCTAATATCTTGAATCCAGCTATAAAAAGGTATATTCCAGAATCTTAACTGATCATATTATATTTGTATTTAACTTTTGTATTCACATTCACACTTTTGCTTTATTTGTTCAGTTCAATTTGTATTGGAGATATGGATCTTGATGTTGATTAATGAATATCTTTAATCTGTTGAAGTATATGTTAAAGATTTTGATTTGGAAATGAAAAGGTTAAGATTTTTAGTGAAGTTAAGTATTTTAATACAGTTTAGAAGGTGGAATCTTTATTGCTATTATTAATTCTTCTGGTCCCCCTCCCCTAGGGGTTAGGTGATTTGGTTGTGGCAAAGAAGTGATCTTTTTAGATATTTTTTTAGCTGCTGAGATATGCTGAATTAGTCTTTCAATTTTCTTGGTGATCATTTGTACTCAAGTTGAGTATGTTTGAACTGGGATAAGGGTAATCCGGTGCACAAGGCATCTCGCGTTTACACAGCCTAACCTAATGCAAGTGTTAATGGCTGCTTCTAAAGCTCGAACTCGTGACCTATAGGTCACACAGAGACACCACACCCCAAGAGGTGTGATGTAGACAACCTAACCTAATGCAAGTGTTAACGGCTGCTTCTATAGCTCGAACCTATGACCTATAGGTCACACGGAGACAACTTCAAGGCTCCCCGTAAGTATACATACTACCTTCTAAACTCCATTAAAGTACTTAATTTCACTAAAAAATTGAACTTTATCATAATGGTGGAGTAATCGATACATAGTAAATAGGGTTTGGAGAGATTCTTTAGGGGAAAACTGAAGTAAGTCTTTATGGGGAAAAAGAGGAGGGTGCAGTGTATAAAGTTTTGAAATACATAAGAGGAAAAGATGATTTTATACAAACTGAAATACATAAAAAGTGGAGCAAACCGATGTGAAGATTTTGTGCAGCAGAATACACTAGAATACAGGGAACTAACAAAATCCTAAAACTAGAAAATAGGAAGCTAAGAACAAACTACTAAACTGAAGGATAACAAATATTATCCTTTAATACAGAGGTGACAATAGATGAGCTAAATTGCATTTGGCTAGAATGTACAATGCTTATTATCTGGACATATACTTTTGATTCGTGATTTTTCTCCAACCATCGACTACTAAATTTTGTCGATTTTCACATTACCAAATTTCTTTGGATCTCCGTGAATGTTAATGCTTATGCATGCTCATTATCATAAACTGTTGAACGAAGAGGGGGATAAACGCATTGTGCTAGGTGAGTTGGAGCACTCAGAGAGTCGACGGGATTTTGGGTACTGTAGGCGGATTACGGTAGAGGAGGTGGAAGGGGCGATGCGTAAGATGTGCAGGGGCAGAGCGACGGGGCCAGACGATCCCGGTGGAATTCTGGAAGAGCGCGGGGCGAGCAAGTTTGGAGTGGCTCACTGGGCTGTTTAATGTTATTTTTAAGACGAAGAAGATGCCCGAAGAATGGAGGTGGAGTACGATGGTTCCGCTTTACAAGAACAAAGGTGATATCCAAAATTGCAATAATTATAGGGGTATCAAGTTGTTGAGTCACACTATGAAGGTTTGGGAGAGAGTGGTGGAGGCCAGGGTGAGGAGGTGTGTGTCTATTTTCAAGAATCAGTTTGGATTCATGCCGGGGCGTTCGACTACGGAAGCAATTCATTTGGTTAAGAGGTTAGTGGAGCAGTACAGGGAGAGGAAGAAGGACTTGCATACGGTGTTTATTGACCTTGAGAAAGCGTACGATAAAGTCCCGAGGGAGGTCCTGTGGAGGTGTTTAGAGGCTAGTGGTGTTCCGGTAGCGTACATTAGAATGTTTAAGGATATGTATAATGATGCTAAGACTCGGGTGAGGACTGTGGGTGGTGACTCAGAGCATTTCCCTGTGGTGATGGGGTTGCACCAGGGATCGGCTCTTAGCCTGTTTTTATTTGCCTTAGCAATGGATGTACTGTCGTGACACATCCAAGGGGAGGTGCCTTGGTGCGTGCTATTTGCCGATGATATAGTGTTGATTGACGAGACGCGAAGCGGAGTTAACGCGAGGTTGGAGGTTTGGAGACAGACCTTGGAGTCTAAAGGTTTCAAATTGAGTAGAACCAAGACGGAGTACTTGGAGTGCAAATTCTGTGACGGGACCCATGAAGCAGACGTAGAGGTAAAGCTTGATGCTCAAGTTATCCCCAAGAGTGCGAGTTTTAAGTATCTCGGGTCTATTATCCAAGGTAACGGGGAGATTGACGAAGATGTCGCACATCGCATCGGAGCGGGATGGATGAAGTGGAGGCTCGCTTCCGGTGTTTTATGTGATAAGAACGTGCCGCCAAGACTTAAGGGCAAGTTTTATAGAGTGGTGGTTCGACCGGCTATGCTATATGGGGCTGAGTGTTGGCCAGTCAAGAACTCCCACGTGCAGAAGATGTAGCAGAGATGGGAATGTCGAGATGGATGCGTGAGTTTATCTCTCCCTTTTTCTTTTCTCTTCCCTCTGCTATCCACAACTTCTTATTACCCTTCCTGAGCCGAAGGTTTATTGGAAACATCCTCTCTACCTGTTAGGTAGGGGTAAGGTCTGCGTACAGATTACCCTCCCGAGACCCCACCTGGTGGGAATATACTGGGTTTGTTGTTGTTGTTGTTGTAGAAAAGAAAAAAAATGGCAGCTCGGTACACATAGCATCCCGCATTTACGCAGGGTCCTGGGAAGGGTCGCACCCCTAAAGGTGTGATGTAAACGGCCAGCCATAATGCAAGCATTAATGGCTACTTTCACGACTGGAACCCGTGACCTATAGGTCACACAGAAATAACTATGTATTTTATTCATCCAAAGTGCACCATGGAAGCGCATGAATATGTGATGTGTCGGAGAATTTCGGCACATTTAATACCATAGTGCTTAAACTATGGCTCGTTTCAAGAGCATTTACTCTTATTAATTATAGAATTTTGGTATTTTGCAGTACACAAGGTGTAAACACTCAAGACCATGCAAAAGAGAGTTAAAGAAGAGAAAAGAGGAGGAAAATGGCCGAATGCGATCGCATATGCAACATGTGAATCGCATTTCGAGCCTAGAGATCGCATACCGCAACAGAATGTTGAGTCAAATTCAAGGAGTGAAATGCGGTCAAATGTGCGACCGCATATCTCAAATGCGATGAACCTCTGGGACCTAGGGTTTTGATATGCGACGAAGAAAGTGAAGATGCGAATCGCATCCCTGTTATGCGACAGGAATGCGATCGCATCTAAGCCCGACAGGGGTATTTTTGTCCGCTTTTCATCCGAATTTTCTGCCCACTATAAAAGGATTTACTTGGGTATTGTGGGTCATTCTTGTCTAGCTTTTGAACAACATTCTCTCATTAAATATTCTTCACCTTTTGGAAGTATTAGAGCAAGGAAGTGGTGGTTTGTAAGCATTCATGACACTATTCAATACTTGTTTTTGGTTATTTATGATGAGTAGCTAAACTTAAACACTGAGGTTGTGGACCCTAAATGGGTGTTATGTATTTGGGTATTTGCCATTGAATATATGCATAATGGGTAGTTGATATGTGTTTACTCTTCGTCTTATATTTCTTGTTAATGGTTGCAAACATTAACTTATGCCATAAATTTTATCTTAGCTTGGAAAAGCGGGTTAGAATTGGTAAGAGTAAATACCAAAAACTCGAGGCGTTAAACCTCGTTTAATAGAATCACTTAGGAATAAGTTGGTTTTATTTGGCAACAAGTGATTCGGATTTATTGCACTTCTTTTATATTTGGAAAAATCATAAAGAGGAAATACCATCTTAGTATTGGAAAATCTAGGATAAGTATCATAAGAATCATTTGCATATCAAGAATTTCCCATTAGAAATATATCATATTAATACCCCCGTGCATTACACTTCATGAGAGGGGACACAACCTTGGTTATTTTACCCATATTAATTACAACCTAAATTAGTCTCCCTTGCTACTACTCTTTCTTTAAAATATTAGATTATCAATCCCCATCTTCTCGTTCACTAATGGAATAGAATTTCGATTTGAGTTAAGAACCACACTGACAAAGTGATATTTTCACACCTATTCCCTGTGGGATTCGACCCCAACCTTGTTGGGTTATTATATTTGACTTCGACCGCTTTACACTATTTTAAAGTGTAATTTGAGCGTATCAAATTTTCGCATATGCGCCGCAAACTTAAACAGAAAGTTCCCCAATTTGGACGTCTCATATGCGATCCATATGCCCATAATGCGATTCGCATTCGACATATGCGATCGCATATGAGACCGCATCTGGCACCAGGTAAGTCACTCATATACCGCCTTTCATCTTCTTTTAAACACAAAACAACAAAAAAAAAAAAAACAAACAAAACAAAAAAGGGGCAGAGGAACAACAACGAGCCAAACACCAACGCACAGAGCAATCACTGAGGAATCACAAACGACTCTAAACCAACCTAAAATTCAACTGGTAAGTCCCTCTTGTTCTCCCTCTCATGTGCATACCCGTTCTGCCCACAAATGCAAAGGTAATTGTTAGTTTTGTAACCCAGGTTAACTGTTGGGCTCTTAAGAGCAATCCTCTGATTGAAATCGCACTGGGGGAGCAACTAGGATAGTGATTCAAGTGGTAATTAGGATTGGGTGCTAGAAAATTGCAGAGAGAACCGCCATAGCTAAAGCTTGGTTTCAAACGTAGGGAAATGCGATCGCATTTCATAAATGCGGTCCGCAATTGGGTCGCATATGCTAACCCTAAGCTGTTGTAGAAGATGAGTTATGCGACGCAGATGTGATCGCATATCACATTTGCGGACCGCATCTGTGTCGCACCCTTAGGCAGTGTGCCCCTTTCCTGACCCCCATGGTGCGATTGAAATGCGATCGCATATTCACCTGTGCG
>ML264711.1:0-19846 GCA_005239495.1 Nicotiana undulata | reverse complement strand
GATTACAGCCGGCCCCCCCCCCCCTTAACAACGAAAAAAGCTCGAGTGGAGCCCACCCGTCCCACAAAAAGTAAAGATTCTCGGTCCCACGTCCTAGCTAAGGCGTTATCCAGTTGTGGGTTTCTCGTTTAGGCTCCAAATCACCAAATTTTCAATTTTCCAACAACATTAAATCGAGGTATTCCGACTTAGTTTTTATTAAAACTCGTATAAAAAATGCATATTAGTTGTTTTTAATGTGTTCTATGTTGTTTTGTGATTGTTTTGCGATCTAACTAATTTGTTGTTTTTATCCGGACTATGATATAAATGTGCTAAAAAAATTAGTAAATATAGAGAAATTATTATTAGTTGTTAAAAAAATGTTAATTAGTTACTTTTTACTGTGGTATATGTATTTTCGTGAATGTTTTGTGATTAATAAATTTATTTGTTGTTTTTATCCAGTTAGATTATTTATTTGCTTAAAGACTAGTAAAATAGATAAATTGTTACTTTAGTTCCCTCTAGTGGTATCTTGTGGCCTAATGTAGTGCTTGTATTTGGAATGTAGTGCACTTTTAGCGTAGTAAAATGTAGATCCCTTTAGCGTAGTATCCTTGTAGTTATTAAAATTAATCATTTAAGTATCTCTTATACCCAAAAATACGTCAAAAAGTTGATAGTTGAAACACAAACTCTGTCCAATTCTAGTCAACTATCGTAAGAAAATAACATGAGAAAACAATAATTTTTTCCGGACTAAGTATGACAAAACAACAATATTTCCAGAATACTTTGGTGCTACTGGGCCTCAAATATCGAGCACGAAAATTATATGTGAATATTTAATAATTAAATCTTCTATAATTATGAAAATTAATTATTTAATTTTATTATAGTAAAAAATTAGTGAGTCATAAACAAAAATATATAATAATAAAACTAACATATAAAATAATAAAACTAACATATATATTAATAAAACTAACATATACAATATTAAACTAACATATAAATGATAAACTAAAATTTAAAATAACAGACATGTTGAGTGATAAATCAGAAAACTTTTCTCATCATGAACGCAAGAATTCAAGCTACATTGGTGCTACTGGGCCTCAAATATCGAGGCCGGAACCCATATGTGAATATTAATAATTAAATCTTGTATAATTATGACAATTAATTATTTAATTTTATTATAGTAAAAAATAAGTGAGTAACAAACAAACATATAAAATAATAAAACTAACATGTAAAATAATAAATCTAACATATAAATTAATAAAGTTAACATATACCATATTAAACTAACATATACATAATAAACTAATATTTAAAATAACAGACATGTTGAGTGATAAATCGGAAAACTTTTCTCATTATGAACACAAGAATTCAGGATACCTTGGTGCTGCTGGGCCTCAAATAACGAGCCTGGAATACATATGTGAATATTTAATAATTAAATCTTGTATAATTATGAAAATTAACTATTTAATTACAAACAAACATATAAAATAATAAAACTAACATGTAAAATAATAAAACTAACATATTAAAGTAAAATAATGTAATTAATATTGTTTAATTTACAGTAGACGACATGGAGGTTCCGCCTTTGCATCCCGGACCTGCCAGGCTGGAGCTACTGTTGTTACAGGGCGACCATAGGTCGTCCTACATATGGGAGGGACATTTACTGGTCCAGACGTTCCGCACCAGTAGAGTAGATGATATGTGGGGCTTTTTCAGGGACCACGCTTTCTATCCACGTATAGTCAGACGCCTCCAGGATACGAGCTTTTACAGGATTGTGGAGATCGGTGGCTACAACTGGATTGGTCATTGATCACGGCCCTGATAGAGCGGTGGCGACCGGAGACGCACACATTCCATTTACCCATTGGCGAGGCCATTATCACGCTTCAGGATGTGGTGGTCCTTTATGGGTTGCCTGTTGATGGACACCCTATTTCTCTGCCGAACGCCATCAGAGAGTATACGGGTTTGCACTACATGGAGATGTTGCAGCGGCTCACCAGTTTCCAACCACCGAAGGAGACTGCACTAGTTGGGGCCAGACGTCTACATTTAGCGCCCGTCCGACAGCATTTGGAGGCATTGCACATTAGCATCATAGACGATACACCAGAGCTTCATATTCACTGGTACATGAGGTTGCTACTGCTCCTTATGTTTGGAGGGGTTTTGTTCCCGAACACTTTGAGGAACCTAGTTAGCTTGAGATTTCTTCATCATCTTGAGCGGCTAGATAATTTACCTCAGTACAGTTGGGGTGCTGCTGTTCTCGGTTACTTGTACAGGCAGATGTATCGGGCGAGCATGGGCACCCAGCATGACGTTGATGGATTTTTGACGCTTCTACAGGTGAAAGCATAGTCAATATTCTATTCATTATAACATACCCAGTAAAAATATACCTTAAATTTTACGTCCACTTTGTATATTAAGTTTAGGCTTGGGAGCGATTCCTGTTGTGGCAGCCACCTCCACCACCCTTAGCTCCGGGTGTACCATATCCATTTCTCCCTCTAGCTAGGAGGTGGGTTGATAGGCGAGGATATGGACGACAGTACAAGGCTCGACATAATCTCCCCTTGTGCAGGGATTTATTGGATTTGCTGGAGGGCGCATAGGTAAATGTATACCTAAGTTTACTTGGCTTGGCTTCATATGTGTTGCGTATACTCACGTTTTCTGTTGTTACTTAATAGTTCATTTGGAGGCCATACAGTGACGAGCTAATAGCTGGTTTTCCCGATTATTACTCGGCCCGCCGAATTATGTGGAGCTCTTTCGTCTCGTTGATGTGCCTTGATATTTTGGAGCATCATGCCACGGAGCAGGTACTTCGCCAGTTTGGCTGCCCGTAGCTTGTAACGCCACTGCTCGCCTGGCATACCACACACTACCAGCGGGATGATCGTTCCAGGGTGGACCAGACATATCTGACATGGCTAGAGGCACAAATCGATACTTGGGACCACCGACTTGACCTGATTTCTCCCCCCTTCACCTGACCAGACGGAGACTGAGCATGATTATATGGGCTGGTACTGCAGGGTTACCCGACTTTTCATTGGGAATCTCATTTATCGCGCTGGCGGTCAGTGCGTTCCACACGTGGGAGACACAAGGTACTGGTATGTTATTTAGTATACTTACTTATAACTTTAACCTAGCGTTCCGTAATTTATATTTTACATGTTATGCAGGCTATTGGACTACAAAGGTTCCACCAGTTGGGACTGCAAATACAACGGTATATCGGATAGGGAGCAACCGCTTTGCACGAGTATGGCCGACAGGTTACCAATCTGGCTTCCCAGACATTGAGGCAAGCCCAAGATGATGATCGCTTCGGATACGTGGCTGATTATATGGCGCCAGAGTAGTACCGTCATGGGGCACCAGTAGAGTCGGAGCGTGGTTGATGTGGCAGGCGTGCCCCACAAGGTAGGGGTGTCCCACGAGGTAGTGGGATTTGGCGAGGAGGTGGTCCCCAGCAAGGGGGCGTTGAAGCACCTATTGAGAATGTTGGAGTTGATCATCCGGGTGACCTCCATGAGCCAGACTACCCTCACAACAACATGTCGTCATTCAACCTTCAGCTTAAGCTCACTTTAGGGACTTCGCAGATGACCCCGTCAGCTCCATTGTTGATCACGAGCACGACCATTACGTGAGAGGATTAGGATCAGTATTTTCTTGATCCCTCAGACCCATCGATCGTTGCTGATGATCAGCCGACACAAGATGTGGATAATGGGCGTCGACTGAGTTATGGCTCATCATCGAGGGATGCTGGGGATCTTTCACAGGCGCATGTATGTTTGTATTACTATTACATTTAAATTTGTTTTTATCTCATTAATTAGCCATAAATATATTTATGTTTTTTTTATTAGGGATTCATCCTCGCCCGTCACGGAGGCCACTTTGTGCGATACTGACCTGGCTGCGATGGATGATTATATTCTGGAGCCCGACAAGACCATGGTAAGACAATTTAAATTTTTGTGACTTAACACATACATTGCTAATATATATTTTCTTATACTGAAGTATCTTATTATTCTATAGGTTACTGCTGGACCGACTACCCCTTCTACGAGCCTTCCAGCCCTACTGATGATCATGCTGCAGCGCATCCTACGATAAAGAGGCAGCGTGATGAGGATGATCCTGATAGCATAGCCGGACGAGATGAGATGCACATTATGTTTTTATCTTTGTTATTTTAATACTACAAAACAAACACAAACATAGCAACTTAACATAATTTAAATTCAGTACAACTAATGAAAATACATGACATGGAAAACATAAAGATAAAATACTACACTCAACATGTACATGTGTTTGTTTAGTCACTACCGCCTATTATTCTCTCTCCAACCACTTAAATTTCTCTTCCATTTTATTTTTTTTCTTCTTCCGCCTCTTTTAGTTTCTCCTGCACTGCCACAAGTTCTCGTTGCATTTCAGAGATCTGGCGTTGTTATTCACCGTTCAAATTTCAAACATACTGCAAACATGATTTGTAGTATTCCTGGTTAATGGGTTCATCATACCATTCCTCAAACATAGAATGATTTTTGTCATTGCGTCCAAACAATTGTTGACACATCCAGTATCTGCGCCCAACATTACCATCAGACCAACATGCCTTCATAATCGGACGTATTCCACAATAGCACCTTGGTTGGTCATTGGGTCTACATTTGTTAATACAAGAAAAATGAAAAGTTTATGGAAAGTTTTGCTATTTGTTATGGTTAAGAGCAAATAATAACTAAAATGCGCTACTTATTTATAGGCAAAACAACCCACATAACGTAATATTTCACCGTTCTATGCTTCGCTTGTTAAAGATTCTTTGGGGTATAAAACAACTTTTCCAGAAGATAGGAGAACGACATTTCAGGTCGACAAGACAACACACATAATGTAGTATTTCACCGCGCTATGCTTCGCGTGTTAAAGATTCTTTCGGGTACAATACAACTTTTCCAGAAGATAACTTTTGTAGGCGAGAAACTTTTCAGGGCGACAAGACAACACACATAACGTAGTATTTTACCGTGCTTTGCTTCTCGTGTTAACGATTCTTTCGGGTATAATACAGCTTTTCTAGAAGATAATTTTTGTAGGCGGGCAACTTTTTCAAGTCGACAAGACAAATGAAATGGGTTTATGTTAGATTGTTGTATTGAAGTATTAATATTAAATATCAATAAGATTTAACAGCAAAGGAAACATAATTTTATTTCATATATTCTGCAAGATAAACAAGTACATACACTTATTACAACCAGATTACTGAAACAAAACACTACGTGCATCCTTGATAGCTGGGCACATTGGATGAACTTCCACATGGAGCTGGATTACCACCGCCACCTAAGTCAGCTGAAGGACATTTACAACGGTCGTGTCCTGTTTGCGAGCATATGAAGTTTCACCGTCAGCAAAGAGACAATATAAGAAATCAAAATTAGTAATTTCTTTCGTGTCCTCATATAGATCTTGAACACTCATTGTCCTTTGCGACTGTTCATTTGAACTTTCTTGAGAAAAGGGAGATGTAACATTGGTTGGAGAAGGCGGTGGAGTTGTATCCTGCATAGTTTCCACGGTCTTTGGTTCTTCCTCATCACCAAAGTATGGAAGAAAATCATATGAAGTTTCTTCCTGAGCTTCCCATTTCAATTCCAATTCTTCATCAAATTCAACATCGCAACTTACCACCACTTTTCCGCTACTTGGGTTGTATCACTCGTAGCCTTTTGAACTCGAATCATAGCCAACAAAGACATTCTTGACACTTCGATCGTCGAGCTTCACTCTCCCTTGGTGTGGCACATGAGCATAGGCTATACTCCCAAAGATTCTCACGTGCTTAACACTTGGCTTTCTTCCACTCCATACTTCTAGAGGGGTTTGATCTCTAACATTTCTTGTTGGAGACTTGTTGTTTAAATAAACTGCACAAGAAACAACTTCGGCCCAAAATTCCTTAGGCATGCTTTTAGCTTCAACATGCATCTAGCCATATTATGAATCATTCGATTCTTTCTCCCTGCAACTCAATTTTGTTGGGGTGAATAAGGTACCGTTGGAGGGCGACAAATTCCATAACACTGACAAAAGTCATTAAATTCTTTGAAGTGAATTCGCCTCCTCTATCGGACCTTAAAGATTATTTCATAGCTACTTTCTTTTTCCACAAGTACTTTGAAATTTTTAAAAGCAACAAAAGCTTCAGATTTTTGGTTCAAGAAATAAACCCAAGTCTTTCTGCTAAAGTCATCAGTGAAAAGTAGAAAGTATTTACTTTTACCGAAAGAAGGTTGATTGATTGGTCCACACACATCAGTGTGAACAAGCTGGAGCAGCTTGGTTGATCTTGTCACGACCCAAATTTCCCTCCGTTAGGTATCGTGATGGCACGTAGTCTTAGGGACTAGGTAAGCCTAACATTTTCACTGAACAACAACAATAATAAAGGAAATATAACAGTATCGATATAGAAATCTTAACAGAGTTTACAATTTCCCAAAACCCAGTAAAATACAAGTCATAAGCTCTACGAATTTACTCAAAACCTCTAATTACCACTATTCAGAATGAATACAATAGGGTATGAATAATAAATACAATAAGGTGACTCCGAAGCCTGCGAACGTAGCAGCAGGTTACCTTGAGTCTCCTCGTCAAAGATCCACGCAACTAATAACAACAATTACCTGGATCTGCACATAAAAATGCGCAGAAGTGTAATATGAGCACACCACAACGATGTCCAGTAAGTATCAAGGCTAACCTCGATGAAGTAAGGATTAGTCAAGACACCACTGGCCTAATAAGTAAGAAGGCATAAATATAAAAATGACCGAAACATAATATCTATCTAAAGATTTTTCGATATAATTAACGGTATGATAGAATAATACGGAAGAAAATTTAGCAATTAAAATCAACGGACAACATAATAGAAATACGCAAAGAGGATGGAAATAATGCAAGCCCAATGTCGGAAATCACAACCCAATAAAACACTAGAAACTCAGCACTGCATCAATTTATTCACATCAAGCCTTAGCCAATAACTCAATAAAACTGGTCAAACCTTAGAGTGAAAACCTTTAAATCGTGAATTTATATCGAAAGCTTTAAAGGTATAATCATTTCGGAATAGAGAAATCCTCTTTGAAACATACTTTCTCTGAATATATATTTATATATCTTAATAAGAAAAAATCTTTAAAACATAGTCCCCTCAAAATACTTGGTGTTCGAATATACTTTCCCAGTAACTGCTCTTTCAAATATCATTTTTCTGCAAGACAAATACTTTCCAATATATATATATATATATATATATATATATATATATATATCTTTCGATCCAAATCTCCTCAATGATAAAACCACCAGAACTCAGTCCGTAACTCAGAATTTGTCATGCAATGCAGTACAGGGGGAAAGCTCCCGGAATACGTGCGTAGTCCCAATTTAAACATGCGATGCAGTACAGGGGAAAATCTCCCGAAATCTCGTCTGTAGTCCCAATTTAAATATGCAATGCAGTATAGGGGGAAAGCTCCCGATATCTCGTCTGTAGTCCCAATTTAAATATGCAATGCAATACAGGGGGAAAGCTCCCAGAATCTCGTCCGTAGTCCCAATTTAAATATGCAATGCAATGCAGAAATAGAAACCACATCAAGATAGAAACATCGTACATCGCCAAAACACTCACAAGGCAACAAAAGATAGAAATTCTATGTACGACGACCAATCAAATCAAGAACTTAAGTCACCAGCACAGTAGAACACTTTCACGAGGAATAACCACCGAAAGAAAATAATGAGCGTAAAGATCACAACTTAACCAGAGAGAAACAAGACATGACAACATATCCATAATATTCAGGTCAACCATGAGAAACCAAATTATCCCGGCAAGGGAGAACAACTAAAACCAATTTCGCCTAAACAATTAGCTTCACCTAATAAAACCCAGCTTGAATCAATGCTCAATAATAGGTAATACCAAGGAATGCCATCAACATGGATGATTATCTAACTAAAACTAAGTAGCACTTAAGGGAAAATCATATTAATCACAATATACGACTCACGGGCATGCTTGACACCAACGTGTAGATATTCCAATTACTGGTAAACAATTATAGGAAAAGTAATACTAATTCCAGTCAATTAGGCAGTTTATGAAGAAAATATAGCATGCTAGTAAATGAGGTAAAAATAGTCAGTTAAGTCAATTAAGATCAAATAGCCAACGAAGGAATCCAAAACCAAGTAATTCTAATTTAAGCAGGAAATGATGGAATTAATAACCAAGGATTTAAATGTAACAATTACAACTCATTCACATGTAGCATAAGAACCTACGAATCCTAAAAGGCCAATTTATCCAATTCTGATGTTATTTGGTCCTTCAAATCATGATTTTTCATTTAGAAGTTTTTCTTTCAAATCCCACAATTTTCTTAACCCAAAACACAAATTAGATGATAAAAACAAAAACTAATTCATGAAATATAATTAATTTTAGTGGAATAACACTTACCCATTCGATTTGTGTGAAAAACCCTCAAAGAATCGCCAAAAACCGAGCTCTAGAAGTCAAAATATGTTAAAAATGGCTTAACCCTCATTTTTTTGGAAGTTTATATTCTGCCCAGGCATTTTGTTCATCGCGAACGCGGAGGAAGGGGTGCGTTCGCGAAGAAGAGAAAATGAGTCTGTCCAGATGTGCATCGCGAACGCGAAGGTAAGAAATCTGATGGCCCAAAAACTGCCCTTCGCGAACGCGTGAAGTGGTACGCGAACGCATAAGGTGGGATGGCCTAAATACGAGAATGCGTAGGCTAAACACGAACGCGAAGAAGAATCTTCCCCCCTCCAAAATTACTCATCGCGATCGCGGAGGGGCGAACGCGGACGCGAAAGAGGAAACAGTTGACAGACATCAGCAGTGAAAATAGGAGAATAATTGACCCGAAACATATCCGGAACACACCCGAGGCCCCCGGGACCCCGTCCAACCACACACACATGTCATATAACCTAACACAGACTCGTTCGAGATTTCAAAACACATAAAAAAACACCAAAATGATGAATTAAACCAAAAATCAAACTTATGAATTTTTAAAACTTCAAATATCAAAACTCTCGTCGAAACCTATCAATTCAACCCGGAATGATGTGAAATTTTGCAGACAAGTCACAAATAGCACAACAGACTTACATCCATTCCCAGAATTCCATTCCGGGCCCGATATCAAAATTTCACATATCGGTCGAAATCGCCGAAATTCTAACTTCCGCCAAAATACCTCAAATCACTCTACGGACTTCCAAAACTAATTACGGACATGCGCCTAAGTACAAAATCATCATGCGAAGCTGTTGACATTAACCAAAACTCATTCCGAGGCCGTTTACACAAAAGCCAAACCTCCGATCCACTCCCATCACTTAAGCTTCCAAAACTAAATTTTTTCTTCCAATTCAGCTTTGGATTATCCGATAACTGAATCCAACCACGCACACAAGTCAATATACACAATGTGAAGCTTCTTATGACCTTACACGACCAAACATAGCTTAAATGCTCCCGAAATGACCTGTCGGGTCGTTACAGATCTTGACATGGCCTCTTTTGGAAAACTCCTCCTTGCATGTTTTCCAAGAAGACAATCTTCACACAATTTATTGGGATGGTTGATTGATCGTATCCTATGAACCATATTATTTTATCCCATTGATTTGAGTGCTTCAAAATTCAAGTTCCCAAATCGCATGTGCCAGCACCATGATTCATCTTGCACATTAGCCCTCAAACACTTTGCATCAATTGTCTTAAGATTAAGAGAAAATATCCAAACCGATATAGCTGGTTTGGTTTGGTTTTGATAAAAATCGAACCAACCCGGTTCATATACATCCCTACTAATAATGAACCCTATGTTCCGTAGGTAAATAGACTCCATGGGTTTATTAGAGTATTTGGCAACGTGAACTATATCGTTAATGCGAGGGGATTTCTTTGCCATATGCACTTTAGCAATTAGAATTCCACGTGAATCTCTAAGTCAACGATGCATATTTTTCATGTGGATGTCATATTCCTTTTCAAGAAGTTGGCCCAAACTCAAAATATTACTTTTTAATTTCGGCACCTAATAAACATCTTGAATTAGCCTGTGACTACCATCTTTACATGAGATCAAAATCGTACTTATCCCTTCGATTTGAATCTGTGAGGTATCTCCAAAGGACACATTACCTCTCAACGTTTTATTGATCTGCACAAACTTCTCTTTGCATCCACACATATGATTGCTTGTTCCATTGTCTAAATACCACGAGCTACAATCATCCTTATTTTCTTCCTTGAGTGCCAGTAACAATGTTGACTCATCTTCTTCTTTCTTGTCGTCAACAAGATTAGCCTTTTCTTCAACATTGCTACGAGATTCCCAAGAGTAATGGCCAAATTTATGACAATTATATAACACTCAGTTTTAAATTTGTCATACCTTTGTCCATTATTTTTTTGGTAGTAGCCACATCCGCTTCATCCTCCTTATCCACGACCACGACCTCAAAATGTATGGTGGATTTTAACTTCATTGTTGAAGTTGTTACCATTACTTCTTCCTCTTCCATGTCTGCCACGGTCTCGTCCTCGTCCATTCCCTCGATAGCTTTTTTCACCTATATAATCCTTAAAGGATGTCTGAGTTAAGAAGTTGATCCAATGACACTTCTTGTATCCTCTAGATCTTTTCTTTATGGGCCTGTAAAGAACCCTCCAATTGCTGAACCATCAGAGAGTCTAAATCTTTAGACTCCTCAATAGCACGGAACACAAAATCAAATTTAGGTGTTAAAGTGAGAAGGATCTTTTCTACCACAGGGACATCTTCTATGTCCTCCCCGTATATTCTTAATTGATTCACAACAGCCTTCACTTTTGAACAATAATCTGAAATGCATTCGGATTCTTTCATTTTTAAAACTTCAAAATCAGACCTTAAAGTTTGAAGTTTTACTTTCCTCGCCTTGTTAACTCCTTGAAGAGCATTTTGTAAAATCTCCCAAGCTTTCTTTGAGGTGGTAGCATCTGCCACCTTCTCAAATATGGCATCATCCATACATTGGTGGATGAGCGTGAGGGCTTGTTGATCCTTCTTCCTTGTCTTTACCAAGACATCTTTTTCATTTTGAGGCAGAGCTTCCTCATGGTTTTGCATACCCCCCTATCTACGATTTCCCACACATCCTGAGAGCCAAGAATGACTTTCATACGTAGACACTATTTCTCATAATTATCTTTTGTGAGACGGGGGTATGAAAAGATAGCGGACCATTATTCGTCATGGCTCTGATACCACGTTGTTGGGAAAAGTAATAATATCCCGCCCAAGAATAATATCCACGATTAATAACAATAGCACAAGAGAGTAACAAAGACACCAAATCTTTTAACGAGGTAAAATACAATATCCGAGTGGAACAATATTACCACTATAATATTACAACATAGTAGTGCCAAAAGACTATTACAATCTCAAAAGAAATAACACTCTTTATTTTAGACGCCTCACCACAATATTACTTGCACTCGCTATTTATCTCACATACTACAATACGTGGGTTACTCTCTCTAGCTTCAGTTGCTTCTCTCTCGTTTTTGGGTGTTTGAAATGAAGAATGAATGCTCCTATTTTTTGTAGAAGCTGATGTACTTTGCAACCAATCAGAATGTTCTCTGTTTGCAAGTTACAGATCTTGTTACCAAGTTGGTTTTCAAGTCTGTGTTTGTGAAAACCAATTGCACCACTTCATATTATTTTTTTTTATATTTGTTGTTTTAGTTCTTTTGTTTTAACTGGTCCCACATTCAACACATAAATTTTGCTCGTTGAAAATATTGGCTTCAGATAAATTCGTTTTTGTAAGATTACATCTGCCTATGCAAATGTCGTCATTTTTACTTTTTTAGTTCATATTTTGTTTTCACATATATTATTTGTACATGTATGTTTAAGAAGTTTTCTACGGAAGAGGTGTCGAGATGACACTACTGCTTAAAGCAAGGTGAATCCGCTCTCATGTTTAAAGTAAATTAAGTTGGAACTTATTTCAACCTCGTATGCGTAGTGCATACTTGCCATACACTCCAACTTGGTTGCCACTCAATTAGGGAGGGACACTTTTTTTCTCTTTTTTGATAGAAAGTATTATTGTTAATCCCCTCCAAACTAGGAAACTTTTTCAAAATTGAATAAAATAATATATTTAAATAGCTATGACACCCAAAAATCCACACAAATATGTTTCATAAAACGTAAGCTTTCTAGTTACAAGACGTCTTGCCTAAGGCATAATTAATGAAGTTAATAATATAGAAAGCAACGAGGCCATGCAAGGTTTTCCCTCTCTTTTTTTGCGCTTTACTTCTATTCATATACATCGCCTTCTCTTCCGCAATATTTTGTGCTGTCATTTTTCGTTCATTTTCTGGCCACGTTAGTCCTACGATCCACTACTCTCCTACCCAATATAATCTTAAAAACTGGATTCTCTTGATCACGTTTCACACCCTAAATAGAAATAATTTATTTGGGCCTAGCTATATATGTGCAAAAGCTGAAGGTAAAAATTACTCACAGGGTGTTACACCAAACCAAACAATGCAAGATAGTTGTCTTTCACAAACTTATTTAAACACTTAATCAAGATGTGTATTCTCACTTTAATTTTTAACGACTTAGATTAAATTAATTGATTTGGTGTAAACACTCAATGGTGTAAACATCGAGTAAAGGTAAGTATTTACCATATATAGCTGGAGCTAGGCGTTAAATGTGTTATACATACGTATATTGAAAGGCATAGATCCGCCTTCTCACCCCCTTGATAAGTTGACTTTGCAATAATTTGACTTTGCTTACAAACTTTCAATCTTTGAGTTTCCATGTGACTGTTGCCGTTTGTGACGGCGAGAGATAAGTAGATCCACACATTCACAACTCATTTGTGTGCAGCTTAATTACAGCCATTTAATTGTTAGTATTTCATAATATGATCAGATTTGAACAATTAAGAGAAATCCTCCCTGCAGGCAGCCAATTAAATCTCTATAAATACACTCACAAGATCTTCTCTCTGTTCCCAATATATTCAACTACACATCATTTCCCAACCTCCTATATATATCCAGTAGCATATATAGTTAACAATATAGCTGGAGAAAATGGAGGTGTCTACTTGCAAAAGATTGATGTTGCCCCTGTTGGCACTTGTTTTATTCATCTCGCTAACACAGCCAAGAGTTACAGCAGCCAAAGACTCTAACACAGCCTACACAAACTTCGTCAAGACCAAATGCAACATCACCACATACCCTCCACTTTGCCAGAAAACACTAATACCCTATGCCTCTTCAGTAAAAAGCAACTCCACAAAGCTGTGCATAACAGCCCTTAACGTAGCGATAAAAGGCGCACGCGACGCCACTGTCATTGTCTCGGAGCAGAAGAACAAGAAGGGAATAACTCGATATGAAGCCGCCGCTATTAAAGACTGCATGGAAGATGTGAAGGATGCAGTGTACGAACTCAAGCTGGCTGTTGAAGCAATGGGACATTTGGGTGACAAAGATAAGGAATTTCAGTTGGCTAATGCCAAGACATATGCAAGTGCTGTAATAACAGACGCAGATTCATGCACTGATGGTTTCTCCGGACGGAAGGTAAATCCAGATGTGAAGGACATCATAAATAGAAGCATGGCAGTTATTATTAAACTGTCCAGCAATGCGTTGTCACTCATTAATAATCTTTATGTATAGTACTGTCTGTTTGTTGATTGTGGCATGAGCTTCAGCTCTGATTGATTGGAATTAATAATGCTTTTAATTTCTTATTATAAATATTCTGGATATGAGATTTTGAACAATAGAATGTGGCCGAATTTTTTTTGCCTTTTTTCCGGAACAAATCGCCACCTAAAAAAAGAGTTTAAAACCTGAGACGTTTGTTTCCAAAAATTGTTTTTTTTTTCCAATTCTTTCTCGAACTTTCTTTTCAACAAAACTTGGTTGGGAATTTCTTTTCTACAAACGCCATTATATCTCCAGATGGGACCTTGTTTTCTGTGACATAAGAATTTGGTGATCAAGCAAAGAAAACATAATATTGAACTTATCACTGTACGAACAAGGCTTAATGTATTTTTGCCCCCAAATTACACCGAAATCCCTAAGTAAACAAGCGACAATTCAAATCGCGGTATTAGATTTTAAATCTTAATGCGTTAATCCTGTGGAAGTAAGAAACTTCCTTTTGTACATACGTAGGTCAAAATAACCAATGGTGATTAACGTAAAAATCTGGATCCCTCTAATTACCTATTCAAGTTCATATAGTAGTACATTATTTAGGATTACTGCATCGTCAAAATTTTTAGATCATATAAATCTTTTCCTTCCTGCAAAGTAAAGTAATCAGCTCACTAAGATTTCGTATTTCGGCAGACCACAACCATTCATACTGCATTTACTTTCTTTGCTGTTTTCATTGTTGTGTATTGTTTAGCTCTTTTTTGTAGTGAACAAGAATGAATAGTGCAAGAGGGGTGAATTGAAATTTATTCTTTCTTTTGCGAGGTAGTCGACTAACTTGCGTTCTAGTCGACGACTGAGATTTTCAAAACTAAATATAAAAAAGTAAATGACACAGGGTGTTTTATACTGGTTCGAATTCAGAGTGGAATCCTACGCCCAATCCCCTTGGGTTGCAAGGGTGTTCTCTTTCAACTATGAAGTGACTTAGTACAACTGAGTTGATGTTGTTATACGCCAATAGCCTTTTGGTCACTTTGTTCCTCTCTCTTATAATTAATAAAATGCCTCACGAGTGTTCTTTTCTCTCTCTTCTCTTCTTAATTACACAAGAAATCTGTGACAGACTACAGTGCTTTGTTTGAAGTAGAACAAAGAGATTAATTTTGGTTTGATCAAAGTATATGAATCTTTGGCATCTTCTGTACAATATATATAGTGAGTTGGTCCCCATTCTTCACGACGTGATAGTGTAATGATTGAGCAGCAATCCAAGGGAGTTGATTTTCAGAATCAATCAAGATGATTTCATTCCAGAAATAAAATGGACTTTTCCTTTCGTTGCTTCCTTGATTTCCTTTTCCTTGTGAGCCGTTGGAGTAATATTTTCGAAGGATCTTCTATACTGATTGATTGATGCCTTCAATAAATGGTTGATTCGAATATCCACATGATTGATCTTCTATATTGATTTATTGATCATCTTATGCAGATTGATTTATGCCTTCCGTAAATGGTTGATTTTAATATCCAGTTTCCATAGAACGCGCGATTACAACTTGATTCTTGCCTCCTTGATTTGTGCTTCCAGATCTTCTGTTAGAGTCTTTTCCATTCTCATGACATCCTTTGGGATTGGTTTCCTGCAAGTAAAATCTAGTCATTGTCTATCATTAAAATTCAAATCTAACAATCTCCCCCTTTTTGATGATAACAAAAAAACTTAATTCATTTAACTTTCATGTTCTAGGAGTTGACTCCCCCTCATTTGGATGCCAGTAATTGTCTTTACTCAGTCGATTAAATCGTATCCTGCAAGTTAGTATGCTATTTGACTGTTGCACAATCAGTCGACTATATATCTTGCATCCTGCAAAGTTAGTGAAAATGTATTCTACTTCTCCCCTTTTGGAATCAATCAAAAAGAGGGCTAAGTAGGATTAACTACCACTAGATAAGATTAGCAGACAATATACTTAATTACAGTCATCCACAGAGTATCCACAAAAAAAAGACGCAAAAGAAAAATTATCCACAAAGACCAAAAGAAATTGTCTAAAGAACCAACACAGATTCGTCGACGGAGGAAATAGGTAAAGGGTATTGCAGATAACTTCTTTGAGGCGATCAAAGCTAGCGTTCAAAGTGACTGAGACTCCATCCACTCGATCATGCACCTCCTTAAAAGCTTTCACTGCCTTTTCTGATGTTTTCAGCACCATAACTCTTAACCTGGACATGTCAGAACCTGTTTCCTTTGCAATTGCATAGATATCTCCAACTGAGGTCTGAGTGGCCATCATTAGTTCTTTGACGGCAGTAAGATTGTCATCAAGTGAAGTTATATTTTAAAGCAGCTCTGGATTATTGATAGCAGCCTGAGGAGTATCAACCTTTACCGTGGAACTGGAGGGAAACACTTTTGCTTCAACTTCCTGCTTCTTTACCCAAGTACCATCCACTGCGAAATATCACATGCTAACAAATGCCATGTTGTTATAACACTTAGAAACAGATACATAAGGATAGTTAGAAAGAGGGATATTGAAGGCCTTGAGGAGGTGAGGAATGACCACCCCGTAGGGTAGGCTTGAGGGATCTTCAACACATTCAATCATGAAATTTATTACCCAGGAGGATAGTTTCACCTTGTGCTTGGTAAGAAGACAGTAGACCAGAAAGGTGTCCCTTTGAGACATAGTGGAGTAGGAACCAGTTTTGGGGAGAATAGTGGCGGCAATAGACAGTGAATCAGCAAGACATTCTTTGGCTTATTCAAAAGACGCTTTAAATCATCAGGCTAAGAGTTCTTAAAAAAAGCAGAGTAAACCTTTACCCTTAAAAGGGTATCAAAAGTAGAACAATCTAGAATAATGCGCTGAGCAAACATGAGAGACTTAATTTTATCATATTTCTGGAGCGGAGATTTGCATAAAACATGTGAACTAAGTCTTCATAGACCTTTGGAGGGGTTAGGGCAAAGAAAATTTTCCAACCTTGAAAAGTGAAGAAGTGTTTTACCTTGAAGTTTAGGGCTTCCATCTCTTACAAATTGATGATCCTTCCATGAGCGATTGTCTTACCTTTTAAGGAGACAAACTTATCTCTATTGGAAGAATCCCCATAGTTTAGTTCGAATTTCAGTGCATTGTCTAGGTCGATCTTCACCTTCTTCGTAGTGTACGTTGTTGTTCCTTCTTCCATGTGTCGCTTCCCTAGTGCCTTATATGCTCGAGCATTATAGAGATGATCTCTTGAGAAGAAGAAAAACCCTTGGAGTGGTCAGAGCCAATGGTGACTAGTTCTGATGGTTGAGAGAGGATTTTTGCTTTGGACCGAGTGCTTTTTCGGGTGGAACCAGAAGGATTTCTTGAGGCTTTAGACATTGGAGAGGATGATTGAAGGAAGTATGCAAAGAACTTTCAAGGGAGAGGCGGACTTACAGAGGTGGAGAGAGGAGTGAAACGGCGTTACTGAATCGACATGATTGACGGGGTAGAGAAAGGCAAGAGGCGTGACTGATTAATTCAATTTCCATCTTGATAAGCCAAAAAGGCGGAAAGAAAGGCTAAAAATGGAGGTGCATAATTAATGCAACAAGCACTAATAATAAAGTAACGCAGTAACAAAAGTGTTTACCAAAAGCTATTTTGATATGCAATCTTTCAAGTAAACCAAAAATTAAAGCGTTATTTGGAAAATGTAATAATTCCAAGTAATTCTCTAAGTGTTTTAAACCTATCTTCTAGAAGAGGCTTAGTAAAAATATCAGCTAATTGATTTTCCGTGTTAACAAAAGATAATTCAATGTCGCCCTTAAGAAATGGTCTCAAATGAAATGATATTTGATATCTATATGCTTTGCTGTAGAATGATGCACAGGGTTTTTTGAAAGACATATATGTTTAACCCAAAAATAAATTCTTTTGACTAAAGCTTAATTTAGGATAAACTCGGGTTACTGATAATCGAATCAATAAAATAAAGAATAAGTAGCAATAATTTTGAAAGCAATATGCAAAGAATAAAATAACTTATTGCTCTTGAAATCAGATGATCCTGTTTGTTACATTTTTCTCCCTTTTATAGGGATGTTCTCCTAATACAACGTTTGTATTTCTGTCATGACAGTCTATTTAATTCTTAATTATTACATTTATGAGGCGTTACAATGATGAATAGTAACTGTTATTTTAGGAGTTACATAACGTACATGACATTGATTGTTGATCTTCGAATCGGCCCATTATTGCGTCCGGATTCGTTGTGACCGTGTCTCTTCTTCTTTGATGATCTTTCCGCGGCTAATTCCTTGTATTGACCGTACCTCTTTATCCCGTGTCCACGTGTGATATTTTAATTGGTCTACCTGGCTGGCTGAGTCATCCAAAATTTGTACACGTATGAGGCTATATTTTTTACCAATACAGATAGTCCCCCCACTTGCCATGTATTGAGTGTATAATACTTGGTAAGTGGATGTTCATTTATGGAGGGAATATTTTGCCGCCGTTTTATCTCGAAACCTTGTATTCTTGTATGGGCGCATGCGTCGCACATCACTTTCATTTAATGCTTCTTCCACGTGTTTGTTTTTGATTGGTTCTGAAACGACCAGGCGCCTTTTAGGGCTTTTTGCGGCTGCATCAGTCCCGAAGTAACATCTTTAATTATGACCTTCCATCATTACCTTTCCAAGTTTCTATGGTTGCCATTAGGTATAAATTGTCGTCTTCTTTTCTTCCTTAGCACGAAAAACTTCCATAACTTAATCTTCTATTTGTCAAAGAATTTCTTCCTAGATTTTATAAATATGTCTTCCTCAGGCCAACCTGAAATGGTTATTGATGTTGAAGCTTTGGCTTCTTCTTCTGCTCCGACTAGGAGTCGAAGAGGTGGCCGATTAAGGAGCTTAGGACGTATCTCTATTAGAAGTTCTTTTTCTCCTTCCTCTGCTAGGTCGTTGTTTTCTCCGAGAGGTAGATCTTCTCATTCTGTTTCTAGGAACAAGGATGACTTTCATGAACCCAGAGTTGATGAAATCATTCCTTCAGAGATAATCTTTCCGGAAGCAAATTCTCCTATTACCGAACATGCTCATTCTTTAGATAGCATTGAGAAATACGCTACTATCATTACTGTAGGTCACATTCCCGTTGTTCGTAGGGAGTGTTGTTGGGAGTCTAATGTTCTCGTTCTTGTGCCAAGCAGTACTCAAAGGATTATGTCTTTTAAGACGGGGTTTTCTTATGTCTTCACTTACCCTTTCACATTAGGATTTCAGCCTCCTGTTGACCCTATGATCATAGAGTTTTGTCGCTTTTTTAATATTTGCTTAGGACACGTTGGTCCTTTAGTATGGCGTGTTGTTTCCTGTCTGAGAGTTCTAGCTTCAAAGGTTTCCGTTCCTTTTACATTTCATCATCTGATGCATTTATATTCTCCTGCTTTATTCCGCAAGGGGTTTTTATTCTGGTTTCCCGGAGCAAGAGGGTTTTAGTAACCCCCAGCGCTGACAAAGACAGAGGTTGGTACCTTAGGTACGTGGCTGTTCCCACTGCTGTTTTAGTGGGTGAGAATAATCTTCCCTTCCTTGAGAAGTGGAATCGTGCACGTAAGTACTTTGATTCGCACCTGTTTTATTTATAATAAAATTCATTTTGTGTTTCTAACACCGTATCTATTTCCTTCTTATTTACAACAACTATGAATGTTGTCAAGAATGTCTCCGACATTCGTGGTTGGGTAGAAATAATGTTGACTGCTGCTCCTGCCGAGGAAAGATCCTGGAAGTACTTTTCGGCAAAGTATAAGTGGATTGTTAAGACCTATGGTAAGTAGAGTTTCTCTCACTCCTTTCCTTTCTTGAGTTTTTATTTTTATTTTTTATTTTTATATTAACTCTTTTCCTTTTTCTGATAGGGTTTTCTACCCGTGGGGCATCTTCATCAC
>ML264709.1:0-27263 GCA_005239495.1 Nicotiana undulata | reverse complement strand
AAGCACATAGATGTTAGACACCACTTCCTTAGGGATAACTATGAAAAGGGAATGATCTCAATTGAATTTTGTGCTACTGACAAGCAAATTGCAGATATCTTTACTAAAGCACTGAGTAGGGAGCATTTTCAGAGAAACCGTCTTGAATTAGGGATGATTAAGATCACCTAATTGAAAAACAAAAATGAAAACTGAAAAAAAAAATTGGCTAGAAACACTAAAATAGATAATTAACCAGACTAATCATTGCTCAGTAACATGACTTTATTGCCATACTCTCTTGCCATGTATTAATATGATTCCTTGGTTACTAATGATATTTTTCTATCTTTGTAAACTGAGGCAAATTAAAGATTTTAACACGATGAACCTGGTTCATCGTTGCTGGTTCATCTGACTGACAAGGTACGTGATCATCTCCATACACTTATTGAAATAATTATAGTCACACCTGAGCAGGACTTTATCTATATTTGGTTCAATTCAAATTCTCAGTACTTATCCTAAAATGAACAAGTTTCAAGGAGTCCCATCATATCTTAATTCGCCTAGATTTAGGGGTTAATAACCGTCTAATCAATGACACTCCTACATCGATTAGGCTCCCACTTGATTAAATATTTTGCCTGTTGTACACTTAATAGCCACATCTTTAAAAGACCATAATTACCTCCCATCTTCATAACATAACCGTCGAACCAAGTTCATCTTCCATCTCATATCAAAAACTGATCAATGTTCATCTCTCCCTAAACACTCATAAAAATGTCTTCATAACCAACTGTTTCATCTTCCTTCTCCACCCATGATTATGAGGATGGTGATTCTAGTACTAATTCTCCATTAGTATACAGTTCACTTTCTCCAGCCAGATCTTCAACCCCCCAAAACCCACCAGTTCTTGAACCTACACCTAACCCTACTTCAGCCCCCAGGGCACGTAGAGTGAAAGTTTTGGCCAGGAAATATGTTGCTTCTGGTTCTCATGCCAAATTCTTGGAAGAAATACTTCAAGCTAGCAAGGTCCAAGATTCTGAATCCTCCAGTGAATTCTTTAAATCCGCTAATGAGGATGAAGCACCTAGTTCATCTGACACTGAACAAAGTAATCTTGAAATTGGGTCTGCAACCGCTTTTTCTGAAAATAGGTTTGTTTTGGTTGGGTCAATTGTTGATGTAGAAGTGCCGGATAGGTAGAGAAAACTGGGGGAAAATAAAAATCACGAGAGAGAGGGAGAAGGAAGCTCTGTAAGGGGATCTGGGGAGGACGGTGCCACTTTGGCTATTTGTGGTCCCGCTCCTGTAATTGATGAAGAAGAAGTCACAGATTTAGGGGGAAGCGTGTCTGAGGAGATAGCAACAGGTCTGGAGAGCCTTCAAAAGTTAGTAGATGAACCTGGTTCATCTATTGAGGAGACGTTGGCTGAGATGCTGAGGAAATTTGGGGAGTCCTACAATGCCAAGAAGAAAAGAACTCCAAAGTCAAAGAAGGCTACTAACCCAGTTCCACCAAAGAAAAGGAAAGCTCCGGTATTTGCTAATGCTCCTTCTCCAAAGGTTCGTGATACTAGAAGTGTTGTTCGACAAGGAGAAGAAGAGTTGGAAAGGGCTCTGAGAGAGAGCAAAAAGAAGAAGGCTGCCAAGGGAAAGGCAAAGATTGGAGAGCCTATTGAGGCTGTTACTATCGATGATGATGCGATGGACCTGGTCCATCATGAGAAGCAGCCTGATCCAGTTGTGGTAGAGATACCTAAACCCAAGAAGGCTAAGGCTTCTTCCAAGAAGTCAGTTTCTGTGTCTGCCACACCCTCAACCACAGCAAAAAGAACCAGGTCTAAGGTCAATAAAGTGAAGGTTGTTGAAGAAGAAGAAAAATGGAGTGGAGGAGAGGAGGAGGTGTCTGGTGATCAATATGACAAATTCACCATGTTTGGAAAGCGTACTATTCTTAAGGGAAAGCTGATGAGAGATCTTGAGGAATCAGGGATGATCTTCCCGATGAATGCTCTAGAGGTGCAAGGGTGGAAGGACATGGTTCTTCACCTTGAAGGTAGGCTCGCAAGGAATGAGTTGGTGGATTTTATGGCCAACACAGTTATAAAGGATGGCAGTGTAACTTCCACAGTTAAAGAGGTTCATATCATGTTTGATGCGAAGGAGATGGGAGAAATTCTGCAAATCCATGCTGAGGGCTACGAGAATTACACAAGGCAAAGATGGCCTAGTCTCGATGGGATGTCCTCTGCTCTGAATATTACAAGATTATTTTGTGAAACTCAGGAGGAACCAGAGCCCAAGCCAGTGTATAAGAGTGAAATGAATCCCCAGCACAAGTTTTTCTTCGAGTTTGTGATCAAGTTCCTGCTACCAAGACAAGAGCGTAGGCACATTGCCAGTTACATGGACTTAACGCTTATGGAATGCTTGTATAGGGGTAAGCAGATAAATTTGTCGACTTTCATCATCCAGCTCTTGGACAGAGTTGTGAATGGGGCCAAGGCACATGCCATACCATATGGATTTATTCTAACTGTTGTGCTTGCCCATTTCGAGGTTCCTGTGAAGAAAGCTGAGATGGCTACTGCTAAGGATTTATTTGGGAAGAATACTTTGCTGACTTGTGACTACAATGTAAATGTTCCGGAGGATGAACCTGGTTCATCTAGGAAGCATCCTGTTAATAGCAAAGTCAGGTCTTTGGTGCAGGAAGGTGAGATAAAGGATGCTGAGATCCTTCGATTGAAATCTCGCCTTATTGAGGTTGAAGCTGAGAGGGATGCTCTCAGAGTTGAATTATCCAAAGAGAAGGAGAAGAATGAAGGTGTCATTCAACAAATTATTTCTCTCCTTTAAGCCAAAACCCCAACCTCATCTGCCCCTTCCCAGCCTTAGGAGTCCAGTGCCACCATAAACCCCTCTCAATGCCCAGTTCGGGATTTGTTCTGTTTCTATTTTTTATTTGTCTTCTTGCTCATGGTTGTGACTGTTTTAGTTCTTTTTGTGTATGATATTTGGTTGCTATCTAACCAATGAATTCTGCCTTTGTTAGTTATTGACTTTGTCTCAGTTTCTTACTTAGCTTACATTTTATTGGTTTTTTTTGAGGATTAATCATGCTTTGAACCTGCAGTTGCCTCAATGGCCATGAGTAATTGTTAATAACCCTGGTAAGTTTATCATTTTGCAACTTTTCGATGATGCCAAAAGGGGAAAGATAGTGCTTTTTAACATTTCAAAGAATTGTGATATTTATAACCTAATGAACCTGGTCTCTCTATGATAATGCTTAAAACTATACAAAGTGTTTGAAGATTGTACAGGGTTAAGCACAGAGTTTGTCATCATCAAAAAGGGGGAATTTGTTGAACCAAGTCACTGCATGGTTTTGAAGATTGACAAATGTCTACCCAGTTGAACCAGGTTCATCAGGGCAAACATACTTGAACAGACCCATTGGCACAAGAACCGTCTATGCACAGGAGATAAACATGATTGTGAATTATCCATGACTAAGTGGTTGTCTCCTAAAGCGAAAAAGTTGCAAATTGATAAGAGGTTAGAGTTCGAGTTCAGCGAGGACAGAAACAAAAGGAGGAAGTTTGAGATAAATACAAACTCTTCCACCAAGGAAGAGTTGCATTAGAATTGAACAACATATCTCAACAACTGACTCTATAAAGTGTTGAAGAATTCCTGCTGAAGATTTCACGCACAAAGACAGAAGTAAAACAAGAATTGAAAGCAAAATTCCCAGAGCTATTTTGCAAGCAGAATCCTTGTGCGACACAAAAGCTACTTGAACCAGCTAGAAGAACCAGTTCCATCTGTTTGTCTTTTGAGTCTTGTTGGTTGTAGTAGGAGATTTAATATTGTATCTTTCAGCTTTATCTAGAAGCAAATTGTAATAGGTACACATTGTTCAAGTTAGAGTTAACTTGAAATTGTCGCAATTAGCTAGAGGCTAGATTGCCACAAAAGGATTAGAGTTAGTCCTTAGGTTTACAAAAGAGTTTATTTTGTAAATGTTGTTTGGCTCATTGTCATAGTGAAGAGTTTGGAAAAATCCTACTGGGAAGTAGGTCGTAGTTTTTTCACCTTTTGAGCCAGGTATTTTCCACGTAAAATTGTTGTGTTCTTTAATTCTGCAATTACTTTTCCGCAAACAATAGAAATTGGAACACTAAGAAGAACCAGATTCTTCTGTAAAGACAGCACTCGAAAATTGGACACCACACAAACCACCCCTCTTGTGTGGTATTGAAGTATAAAACATCAGAAGTATATACAAAAGAATCTTAGGAGTCCGCCAACTAGCATCAATTGTTTAAAATGACTTTGTAAATTGACTCTAACTAATTGTTGACGGTGCGGAGAACCAGCGTATAAGGAGCGTTACCATCTTTTGCATTTTCTTTTCAATGAAAGTGATATTTATTTTACTTTATCTCTTTGTGAACTTAGGTGATACTGTGCATACTTTGATAGGAAGGATTTAAGGTGTGTTGCAGAAACCAGAAGATGTATACAGAGAATGAAAGATGAGACTTCGGTTTTCTTTTTTCTCTATATTCTGTGAGATTTTTTTTTTTTTGATTCATTGCTGTAATTGTTATTCTGATTTTGATTTTTACACTTTTTAGATGTATTCTCCATCAAATGACAATTTTCTTTATTCATGTTTAGGAAGTGTAGTATGTACACGTTTCACAATAGATGTAGTCCTTAATTAGAATCCCAAAATTATAATTAAAGCTTTTCTATTCTCATGAACTCCTCTAAATTGAAGTCTATTCAAATGAATCTTAGGGCTCCACCAACTAACATCAATTGTTTAAAATGGATTTGAAAATTGACAGTAACCTACTTGTCACGATCTAAATTCCTAATATTTGGGATCGTGATGACGCCTAACACCACACTTGCTAGGCAAGCCAATGTTAGAATTCGATTAGCTATTTTTCCTTTGATTATTTACTTAAACACAATAAATAAATATAACGTAAACTTAATCTAATGATTTTCAATGAATAACTCCAATTATAAAATAATAAATAAATAAACCGAGCCACAAACTAATTATATATATATATATATATATATATATATAAAACTCTAAGACTACCCCAGGGTCTGGTGTCACAATTCACGAACTTCTAAGAATATTACAAATAATGGGATGAAAGAATAATATAGTTGTTTTGAGAAAATATAAAACAGCGTCTATGAACTAAGAGAAGACTCCAGGGATCTGCGAACGCCGGTAGATATACCTCGTGTCTCCGAATAATGTATGTATGTATGTATGTATGTATGTGTGTATGTATGTATGTATGTATGTATGTAGTTAAAAGTTTTCAAAAGAAAGCCTAATTAAGTTTTTATTATTTCATAGGAGTGAGATGCAGTAGTATTTTGCTTTTATTGATTTAAATTCATATTCCATCAATGTTTTAAATTCATAATTCATCTATGTTCTTGAGAGGTTTCGATCTCAGGAAAATATTTACATAGTAGATCTTAATTTTTTTTAGACTCAGCGTAGTTATTCTCGTGATTGATGCGTGTGTGTATTCTCTCTTAATCAACATCTATTCTTCCAGTACTTCAATCAAAACTTATTTGTTCAATACTTCAATCAAAACAGAAACAAAAGCTTATTTGTTCAATATGATATCATTTATGCTTGAAGAAACGACGTCGAAACATAAGAAAAACGAGCACAACACGACCCAAACCTATCCGAAACTCACTCGAGACCCTCGAGACCTCAACCAATAATTCAAACAAGACGTATATCACTACTCAAACTTAGTCGAAGCTCCAGAACACTCAAGACAACGCCAAAACACCAAATCAACCTCGAATTCAAGCCTAAGAACTTCTAAACTTCCAAAATTTTCTAACGACGTCGAAACCTACCAAACCACGTCCGAATGACCTTAAATTTTGCACACACATTACAAATGACACTACGAACCTACTCCAACGTCCGGAATTCCATTCCGACCCCGATACCTAATTTTCCACTGTCGACCAAAATCGCCAAATTTCTAACTTTCGCCAATTCAAGCCTAGAACGGAGTCTTAGTTAATAAAATGACTCCTTGGGTCATCACAATATCCACCTCTAAAACAAATGTTCGTCCTCAAACGGACATAGAAGATTACCTGAATTGGCGAACAAGTGTGGATATTTTTACTGCATGTCCGACTCGGACTCCCAAGTAGCTGCCTCAACGGGCTGACCTTTCCACTGCACTCGAACTGAAGGATAACTTTTAGACCTCAACTGACGAACATGCCGGTCTAAAATGGCTACCGGCTCCTCCTCATAAGTCAAGTCTTTGTCCAATTGGACAAGGATGAAATCTAACACGTGGGACGGGTCACTATGATATTTCCGGAGCATAGACACATGGAATACCGGATGAACGGAGGATAGCCCTGGAGGCAACGCAAGTCTATAAGCTACCTCCCCCACCCTATCAAGATTCTCAAATGGCCTGATATACCTAGGGCTCAACTTGACCTTCTTCCCAAACCTCATAACACTCTTCATGGGTGATACCCGAAGCAATACTCTCTCTCCAACCATGAATGCCACATCACGAACCTTACGATCGGCATAACTCTTTTGCCTAGACTGAGCTGCACGAAGTCTCTCCTAAATAATCTTGACCTTATCTAAGGCCTCCTGAACTAAGTATGTACCCAGCAACCGAGCCTTCCCGGGCTCAAACCATCCAAATGGCGATCTACGCCGTTTGCCATATAATGCCTCATTATGAGCCATCTGAATGCTCGACTGATAACTATTATTATAAGCAAACTCCGCTAATGGAATGAACTGATACCAAGAACCTCCAAAGTCAATAACACAAGCACGGAGCATATCCTCTAAAATTTGAATAGTACACTCGGACTGCCCGTCCTTCTGAGGATGAAATGTTGTACTCAACTCAACCTGTATACCCAACTCACACTGAAATGCCCTCCAAAAAGTGCGAAGTAAACTACGTACCTCGATCAGAAATGATAGACACAGGCACACCGCGGAGGCGAACAATCTCTCGAATATATATCTCTGCCAACCTATCCGAAGTATAAGTACTTTCCACTGGAATGAAGTGTGTCGATTTAGTCAGCATATCCACAATAACCCAAACTGCGTCGAACTTCCTCTGAGTCTGTGGGAGTCCAACAACGAAGTCCATAGTGATACGCTCTCACTTCCATCGGGTCTCTGATGCTCATATTTTACTTGCCGACAATTTACGCAACGAGACACATACGCAATAGCACCGCTTGTCGATGGGGCAGTTATGTCCTCAAATTCTTTGTGGAGACTGGACAGGTTTATCAACTTTTCCATGTTCATTTCAGTGGTTCTACTTCCGAGGATCCCTAGGAATACCTTGATAGTTGTCATGAGGTTCTTTGGAACATGGGTATTTTGGAGATCATGGGGTCGATTTTGCTGCTTTTCAGATGACGGGTTTCGCCAAGAAATAGAAGAGGTATTATCTATTGACTAGACCAGCTGGGTCACCTGATCTAACTTGGGATCAATTTTCACACCTCTTCTTAGAGAAGTTTCTGTTTGTCACTACTAGAGAGGAGAACCGTCGTCAGTTTGAGCGTCTTCAGCAGGGCAGCATGACAGTTACCCAGTATGAGAATCGCTTTGTGGATTTGGCTCGACATGTTATTCTTTTGCTACCCACAGAGAGAGAGAGGGTCAGGAGATTTATTGAGGGCCTTGCTCAGCCTATCAGGTTGTAGATGGCTAAGGAGACAGGGAGCGATATTTCCTTTCAGGATGCGGACAATGTGGCTAGGAGAGTTGAGATGGTTCTCGGATTGGGAGGTGAGGGGTCAGACAAGAGACCTCGCCATTCCGGTGGATTCAGGGGTGCCTCATATGGAGGCGGGGTTACTTTTAGCAGAGGCCATTCTTTCTGGCCATTTCATTCAGCACTTCAGGCATCTCATGGTACTTCAAGTGGTTGTGGTTCCTATATGCCTCCTTCTGCTCAGCCAATCTATAGCACACCATCAGATCCTATCAGAGCACCTCATCTGCAGAGTTATTATCATAGTCAATCGGGTCGTAAGGATCAGCCTCTATATCATGAGGGATTCTTTGAGTGTGGTGAATATGGGCACATTCGGATAACTTGTCTGAGATTTTTGGGTAATCAGCCTCAGTATCAGAGTTCTTGTGGTACAGTTCTGGCACCAGCTGCAGCACCACCTGCCCAGCCAGCCATAGGTAGGGGTCAGGTAGCTAGAGGTAGGGGCCAGATTGTTAGAGGTGGAGGCCAGCCCACTAGAGGTGGAGTTCCGCCTATCAGAGGTCCTCCCAGAGACGTGGTTCAGGGTGGTGGGGCCCAATCCCGATTGTATGCATTTCCAGCCAGACCTGAGGCGGAGTTCTCTGATACTGTTATCACAGGTACCATTTTAGTTTGCAATAAAGATGCTTCAGTTCTTGTTGGCCCATGTCAGTGAATGGGTTTTGAAGATTGACAAAAGGTGTCAAGTTGAACCAGGTCCATCAGAGCATACACTTTTGAATGAAGCAGTTGGATCACGAATCGTACAAGTCTAGGAGATATCAGTGATTGATAAGTATCAAAGAACTAAGAGAATGTCTCATAATAAGAAAAGGTTGCAAATTGATAAGAGAAGATAGAAGTTGCTTTCAGCTAGGACAGAAATAGAGGAAGGAAGTTGAGTTACAATCAAACTCGTTTTCCAAGGAAGAGTTGGATTAGAATTGAATCATGGACTCAACAAACGGACTCTATAAATAATCAAGGTATTACTGCTGAAAGAGGTGACCCACAAGTGCAAAAGTGAATCAAGTTCTGAAGCAAAAGTTCTAGAGGTTTTGCAAGCAGAATTGTTGTGCGATAAAAAGCCTACATCTCAACTAGAAGAAACAGTTTCATCGTTTGTATATTGAGTCTAGTTGATTGTAGTAGGAGTTTAAATATTGTATCTTATCATCTTTCATAGAAGCAATTGTAATAGGTACAAACTGATCAAGTTAGAGTTAGCTTAAATTCTGTAGAAATTAGCTAGAGGCTAGTTGATACAAAGAGGATTAGAGTTAGTCCTAGGACTACCAAAGAGTTTTTTTTGTAAGTCCGTTTTTGGCTCAGAGTTTAGTGAAGAGTTTTGAGCAAATCCTACTGAGGAGTAGGTCGTGGTTTTTTTCACCTTTTGATCCAGGTGTTTTCCACGTAATAATCTATGTGTCCTTACTATTACTGCTTAAATATTCTGCAAACAGTAGTAAGTAGTAGACTAAGAAGAACCAGGTTCTTCTTATTAGACAGCACTCGAAAATTGGGTACTACACAATTAACTTATAATATTGTGTAGTATTGAAGTCTAAAACATCAGTTCTGTTTGATTCGGGGTCTACTTATTCTTATGTGTCATCTATTTTGCTCCATATCTGGTTGTTCCCCGTGATTCCTTGAGCGTTCATGTTTATGTGTCTACGCCCGTGGGGGTTGCTATTATCGTAGATCATGTGTATCGTTCGTGTGTGGTCTTTATTGAAGGTCTTTAAACCAGCGTAGACCTTTTGCTTCTTGACATGGTGGATTTTGATGTCATATTGAGCATGGATTAATTGTCACCTTATTATGCCATCTTGCACAAACACGCCAAGATAGTTACTTTAGCTTTGTCGGGGTTGCCTCGATTGGAGTGGAAAGGGACTCCTGGTCATTCTCCCAGCAGGGTGATTTTTTATGCCAAGGCTCGTCGCATGGTTGAAAAGGGGTGTTTGGCTTATTTAGCTCATGTTCGTGACTCTAATGCTGAGGCTTCCTCTATAGATTTGGTGCTTGTTGTTCGTCAGTTTCCCGAGGTTTTCCTTCAGACCTGTCGGGGATGCCACCCAATAGGGATATTGATTTTTGCATTGATGTGGCTCTGGGCACTCAGCCCATTTCTATTACTCCATACAAGATGGCCCCACCTGAGTTGAAAGAATTGAAAGAACAGTTGCAAGACTTGCTTTATAAAGGCTTTATTTGACCTAGTGTCTCGCCCTGGGATGCACCTGTTTTGTTCGTGAAGAAGAAGGATGGATCGATAAGGATGTATATAGATTACTGGCAGTTGAACAAAGTCACTATCAAGAATGAATATCCATTGCCGAGGATTGATGATTTATTTGATTAGCTTCAGGGTGCCAGGGTGTTTTCGAAAATTGATTTAAGATCGGGTTACCATCAATTGAAGAATAGGGCATCTGATGTCCCTAAGACAGCCTTTCGGATGAGGTTTGGGCACTATGAATTTCTGGTGATGTCTTTTGGCTTGACTAATGCCCCAGCAGCCTTTATGGGCTTGATGAATCGGGTTTTCAGGCCTTATCTGGATTCCTTCGTAATTGTGTTCATTGATGATATTCTAATATACTCCCGTAGTCGGGAGGAGCACGAGCAGCACCTCCAGATAGCGCTCCAGACTTTGAGGGACAATCAGTTGTATGCAAAATTCTCAAAGTGTGAGTTCTGATTGGATTCAGTAGCTTTCTTGGGTCACATCGTATCGGTAGAGGGTATTCAACTAGATCCTAAGATAGGTAGTCAGGAACTGGCTTAGACCCATTTTATTCACAAAAATCAGGATCTTCTTGGGTTTGGCGGGTTACTACCGTCGTTTTGTGGAGGATTTTTCATCTATAGCAGCCCCGATGACTAAATTGACTCAGAAAGGTGCCCCATTCAATGGTCGGACGAGTGTGAGGCGAGCTTTCATAAGCTCAAGACAGCCTTGACTTCAGCACCGGTGTTGGTGTTACCATCAGATTCAGGATCTTTCACGGTATATTGTGATGCCTCCCGTGTTGGTCTTGGAGAGGTATTAATGCAAGAGGGCAAGGTGATTGCATATGCATCTCGTCAATTGAAAGTTCATGAGAAGAATTATCATGTCCATGACTTAGAGTTGGCATCCATTGTTCTCGCATTGAATATTTGGAGGCACTATATTTATGGTGTACCGTGTGAGGTTTTCACAGATCATCGCAGTCTTCGGTATTTGTTCAAGAAAAAGGATCTTAATTTGAGGTAGAGGAGATGGTTAGAGTTATTGAAAGATTATGACATCACTATATTGTATCATCCGGGGAAGTCCAATGTGGTGGCCGATGCATTGAGTAGGAAGGCAGTGAGTATGAGCAGCCTCACATTCATTCCGGTTGGTGAGAGACTGTTAGCTTCAGATATTCAAACTCTAGCCAGTTAGTTTGTGAGGTTGGATATTTTGCCTAGTCGTGGTCTAGCTTGTATTGACGCTCGGTCTTCTTTATTTGAGCGTATTAGAGATCGGCAGGATGATGACCCGCATTTGATGGTCCTTAGGGACACAGTTCGGCACGGTGGTGCCAAGCAGGTTACAATTGGAGATGACGGTGTTTTGATGATGCAGGGTCGTATATGTGTGCCTAATGTTGATGGGCTTTGTGAGTTGATCCTTGAGGAGGCTCACAGTTCTAAGTATTCTATTCACCCGGGTGCTGCCAAAATGTACCAGGACCTGCGATAGCATTATTGGTGGAGAAGGATGAAGAAGGATATTGTAGCTTATGTGGCTCGGTGCTTGAATTGTCAACAGGTGAAGTATGAACATCAGAGACCCGGTGTTTTGCTTCAGCAGATGGAGATTCCTAAGTGGAAATGGGAGTTATCACCATGGATTTCGTTGTTGGACTCCCACGGACTCAGAGGAAGTTTGACGAGGTTTGGGTTATTGTGGATCGGCTAACTAAATCAGCACATTTCATTCTGGTGGCGAGTAGTTATACCTCGAAGCGGTTGGTAGAGATATATATTCGGGAGACCGTTCGTCTTCACGGAGTGCCCGTGTTTATCATTTATGATCGAGGTACGCAGTTTACCTCGCACTTTTGGAGGGCAATTCAGCGTGAGTTGGGTACACGGGTTGAGTTGAGCATATCATTCCATCCGCAGGCAGATGGGCAGTCCGAGCGTACTATTAATATCTTGGAGGATATGCTATGCGCCTGTGTTATTGACTTTGGAGGTTCTTGGGATCAATTCTTGCCGTTAGCGGAGTTTTCCTACAATAATATCTACCGGTCGAGCATTCAGATGGCTCCCTACGAGGCATCATATGGTAGACGGTGTAGATCGCCTGTTAGATGGTTTGAGCCATGAGAGGCTCGATTATTGGGTACAGACTTAGTTTAGGAGGCCTTGGACAAGGTAAAGATTATACATGATCGACTTCGTACAGCTCAGTCCAGGAAAAAGAGTTATGGCGACCGTAAAGTTCTTGATGTGACATTCATGGTTGGAGAGAGGGTATTACTTCGGGTATCTCCCATGAAGGGTGTTATGAGATTTGGGAAGAAGGGAAAGTTGAGCCCTAGGTATATTGGACCATTTGATATTCTTGAGAGAGTGGGGGAGGTAGCTTATAGACTTGCATTGCCTCTAGGGTTATCCTTAGTTCATCCGGTATTCCATGTGTCTATACTCCAGAAATATCATGGTGACCCGTCTCACGTGTTAGATTTCAACTTTGTCCAATTGGACAAGGATTTGACTTATGAGGAGGAGCCGGTAGCCGTTCTAGACCGGCAGGTTTGTCAGATGAGGTCAAAGAGTTACCCGTCAGTTCGAGTGCCGTGGAGAGGTCAGCTTGTTGAGGCAGTTACCTGGGAGTCTGAGTCGGACATGCGGAGTAGATATCCATACTTGTTCGTCAGTTTAGGTACTTTTCTATGTTCGTTTGAGGACGAACATTCGTTTTAGAGGTGTAGATTGTGAAGACCCAAAGGGTCATCTTATGAATTAAGACTCCATTCTAGGCTCATTAACCTTAAAAAGATTAATTTTAATTTCCTCGATTTGTGTGTGCAGTCCGGGCGTAAATCCGAAAATCCTTTAAGTGAAAATATAAGAAATAATAATTTTTAAAGTTAAGATTTGAATTTTGGTTGGTGTTGGTCAACATTTTGAGTAATCGAACCTGTACCCGTGTTTCGACGGTCCCCAGAGGTCCGCAGTAAAATATGGGACATGGGCGTATGTCCGGAATTGAATTCCGAGGTCCCTAACTTTAGAAATCAATTTTTGAAGAAAATTGTTAAACTGGATTTTAAAGAAAATAAAGAAATGAATTAATGTTTGAAACCGTTGGTATCGGGCCCGTATTATTGTTCTAGAGCCCTGTAAAGGTTTTTTTATAATTTTTAAGTACTATGTGTGAAATTTGGTGGAAATTGGAGTTCATTTGACGTGATTCGGGCGTCCGATCGAGAAAATAGTGAATTTGAAGTGTTCTTGAGAAAATCATGCATTTTAATGTTAAATTCGTAGTTTTAGGTGTTATTTTTGTGATTTGATCGCACGACCAAGTCCGTATGATATTTTTAGACTTGCGTGCATGTTTGGTTTGGAGCCCCGAGGGCTCGGGTGAGTTTCGGATAGGCTACGGAGTGTTTAAACTTAGAAAAAACAGTTGATGCATCTGGTGTCTGTTCCAGGTCTCTGATCTCACAATTGCGAGATCAGTCTTTGCAAATGCGAAGTGGGCAGGGATGGCATTTGCGAGGAATTTATCGCAATTGCGAAGAAGCCTGGGTCAGCTTGTTCTCGCATTAGCGAGGTTTTCTTCGCATTTGCAAAGAGTACCTGGGGAAGCCCATGTTCGCATATGCGAACTTCCATTGGAAATTTACGATGGCCCCAGAAGTCGAAAATGTGACATATTAGTCGCAAATGCGAAGGCAGCAGAAATTGCGAAGGTTCGCATTTGTAATATCCTTCTCTCAATTGCGAGCTTCAAAAATGCGAAGCTCCATTCGCAATTGCGACATCGGCATCCTGTTAAGTTGGGACTTAGACGGGAGTTTCACCTATTTTTCAATTCTCTCGAAACCTAAACCTCCATAGGCAAATCTCTGGCAACTTTTAACAAGATTTCAACCTAGAATCTAGAGTTTTCATGGTAGAATTAGGGATTTTTGGGTAGAACTTAGGAATTTTGAAATTTGGGAATTTAGACCTCAAATTGAGGTCGGATTCCAGAACTAATTGTATATCCGGTCTTGGGGGAGAATGGATAAATGGATTTTGGTCCGAACCTCGAGTTTGGACCAAGCGGGCCCGGGGTCAATTTTTGTCTTTTGATAGAAAAACTTAGGAAAACTATAATTTTGCATTAAAGTTAGTTCCTTTAGCAATAATTAATGATATTAAACTAATTATGATTAGATACGAGTGGGTTGGAGGCAAAATTTAAATGAAAAGTTGTGCTTGAGCAGTGAGTTGCCTGTGAAATCGAGGTAAGTGTTTGGTCCAACCTTGACTGAAGGGATTAGAAATCCCCGACTTAAATGCTATGTGAAATTTCATGTGTTCCCTTCCCCGTTTCCAATTTAGTTTATTCTTGCCTTAATTGTTTCATGATTATTGATGCTTCCATGTCTACTTGTTTTGTCTATTTGTTGGTTAGATATTGTTTCACTTATTTGAAAATATTAATTGTTCCTTAGTTTCATTGTGGTACATTAATGGTTGAGCTGGTTGTCAGTGTTTCATGATATGTTTTGGTTGGTTTCGTTGTGTAGTAATAATTGGTGAAGTTTCTTAATTGTACAACTTTCGGTTACAACAGTTGAGATATAAATGTTGTGAAGGATTTTGATCTAAATTGTGAACCCTTGTTATAAATAATGAAATGTGATTTTCTGGTGGGAGAGGGTTGCACGCCGCAACAAGGAGGAATAAGGGTGGACAGGTGGGATTGGGTTGCACGCTGCAATAGGAGAAATAAGGGTAATATATATATTGAGGAGCAATAAAGGTGGACAGGTGGGATCGGGTTGCACGCCGCAACAAGGAGTAATAAGGGAGAATATTCATGTTTTACTGGTTATATGATAAAGACCGGAATACTCACTATTTTATTTTGTTGTTCCAATATATTGTTCTTACCGTTATTTAAATATAACTTGAAATTTTTTGTAAGGATTGGTTATAGCTGAGATCTGGAAAGATAGATGAGTTACTTAATTATTTACTGCAAGTTATTGTTTATTTAGTTTACTATTTCCTTTTTGCTTTATTACACATTGTATACGGGTTATATTATAAATGCCCCGCCGTAGCCTCGTCACTACCTCGTCAAGGTTAGGCTCGGCACTTACCAGTACATGGGGTCAGTTGTACTGATACTGCACTCTGCACTTCTTGTGCAGATCCAGGTTCCGGACAGAGTTGATTTTCGACTAGTAGTTGATTATCCATTCGACACGAGGTAGATCTGCTGGCGTCCGCAGATTCTTGAAGTCTTCTCCACATTATTTAGTTACTTTTGTATTTCATTCAAAACAGATATATATTTTCTTTCAGCCAAATACTTGTAGTATTCTTTAGTAGTTTGTGAATTGTGACTCCAAACCCTAAGTAGCTAGATAGTAGTGTTAGTTTCGTGGTTTTGTTTCATTATTTCATACATTGTTCTTGATATCATTTATTGGATAGTACTAGATTTCGCATTATTATAAACCGCTTAGTTATATTTAAATAAATTCTTAAAAGAAAACGGTTAGTTAAATTCTAACATTGACTTGCCTAGCAAGTATAGTGTTAGGCGCCATCACGATCCCGAGGGTTGAGAATTTGGGTCGTGACAATTATTTACTTGAATATTGTGGAATCATTGCTACATTTTTGCTTTTCCCTTGTTAAACTGTTCTCTTTACGCCTAGCATTCTTTACTGTGGTTATTCCTTGTGAATGCGTTCTACCGCTTCTTTGTGATTTAAAGTTCCTGGGTTGATTTACTCGTCGTACTTTGTATTACTGTCATTGTTGCTTTTGTACTTGTTGTGGTGATCTATGAGGTTTCTGTCGCGCTATAACTATTATCTATGTTGGTTGTACTGCATAATTACTTTGGGACTACGAACGTTTTCCCGGAGATCTCCATGTACGGTATATTTATTTTGGGGTTGCGGACGTATTCCGCGAGATTCCTCTGTCTTGCATATTTACTTTGGGACTAAAGACATATTCCGGGAGATCCCCCAACAGTGCATATTTATTTTGGGTCTACGAACGTATTCCGAGAGATCCCCCTGTACTTCATAATTAATTCGGGACTACGGGACGGTATCCCGATAGATTTCCCTGTTGTTATATATGTGTTCAGAGCTGCTAATCTTCTATGCTTTGGTGTCACAGGGTGACTTATGCTCGAAGGATATTTACTTGAACATTTTATATTTGAAAAGTATTTATCTTGAAAGAACTATGTTTGAAGGATATTTATTTGAAAAGTTATATTTGAAAAGTATCTATCTTGAAAGAACTATGTGTGAAGCGTATTTATTTGAAAAGTATTGATTTTGGAAGAACAGTGTTTGGTGGATATTTATTTGAAAGAAGTATATTTCAAAAAGAATTTACATTCTAAAGACCTCAATTTAAAAACGTACGGGTGAAAGTTTACACTTAAAGGATTTGACTAATTTATTGAGGTTTGTTGGAAAAGACCTTATGTGAAAACTATTGCAGTTCCTGAGTTACTACTTGCCTTTACTGTATTGTGATTTTTCGGATTTAGGATGTGTTTCCGTTCATTCCTCTGTGTATTATTATGGTGTTTCGCTATTACTCGCTATTTTTCCTTCCTTATTGCAGTTGTTATATTTTTAGCCATATCGCGTTGTCTTTAGATAGATATCCTGTTATGTTATTCCTATACTTGTGCTTGTTCGGTTTATTAGACCAGTGGGTGTCTTGACTAGTCCTCGTCACTATTTCACCGAGGTTAGTCTTGATACTTACTGGGCACCGTTGTAGTGTGATCATACTACACTTCTGCACATTTTTGTGCAAACCCAGGTATTGGTCGTTAGTAGTTGTGCGAATCCTTGATGAGGAGACTCAAGGTAAACGTGTTGCTGCGTTCGCAGGCTTCGGCTACACCTTCCTATTTTGTATTCACACTGTTTTTACTTACTTCCAAATAGTTGTATTTAGAAGTTGTAGTAACTTTGTAGAGCTTATGACTTGTACTACCGATTTTTGAAAATTGTAAATTCTATGAGGATATCTACATCGAGATTGTTAAATCTTTTTTATTATTGTTGTTATTCAATAAATGTTAGGCTTACCTAGTCCATAAGACTAGGTGCCATCACGATACCCAACGGAGGGGAAATTGGGTCGTGACAAGTTGGTATCAGAGCTCTAGGTTCATAGGTGCTATGAGTCATACGCGAGTTTAGGAGAGTCTTATGGATCGGTACGGAGACGTTTGTACTTATCTTCTAGAGGCTACAAAACTATTAGGACAATTTCACTTCCTTCATTCCTATCGTGCGAGTTCATTGATCTAGAAGTTTGAAATTTATCATTCGATTCTCTACAGATGGTGAGGACACGAGTTGCGGTTCCCGATGATGTTACCCACGGAGCATATGTCGCTAGGGTCAGAGGTAGAGGCCGACGAGGAGCATGTGCCGCAAGTAGGGCATCTACCAGAGCAGCAATTGAGGAGCCGCCAGTAGTTCCAGTTGGGGGCCGGGTACCAGAGGCGCCTGCTATTACCCCCGGTCTTTAGGAGACTTTAGCACAGTTCCTGAGCATGTTCGGTACATTGGCTCAGGCAGGATTGATTCCGGTTGCACCAGCTATTTCACAGACCGGGGGAAGAGCCCAGACTCCTACCGCCAACACTCCAGAGCAGCAAGTTCACGTTGGTCAAGTTCAAGGTGTCATGGTGACACATTCTGTGGTTCCAGTTCATATCATGGTCAGGGCAACAACATCCGAGGAAGGGCAGCTTAGATTTGCTAGGTTCAAGAGCTATAACCCTCCTACATTCAGTTGTTTGGCTTCAGAGAGTGCACAGGGTTTTCTAGAGGAGTGCCATAACATCCACCGCATTATGGATACTGTTGAGATTAGTGGGGTTCCTTTTACTACGTTCCAGCTTAAGGGGGCGGCTTATCAGTGGTGGCGGGCATATGAGTTGGGTAGCCCGGACGATGCAACTTCACATTTATGGGTTCAATTTTCAGAGATGTATTTTAGAAGGTTTGTACCTCAGTCTCTTCGGGATGCATAGCGCGCAGAGTGTGAGCAGTTGCGTTAGGGCACTGTGTCAGTATTAGAGTGTGACGTCGGATTCAGTGGTTTGGCCAGACATGCACCTGTCTTGGTCACTACAGTTAGAAGGCGAGTCAGTAGATTCATTAAGGGGCTCAGGCATGATATTTAATTTAGCAGGGATCGACAGTTGGAGTCATATGTTTCGTTTTAGCAGGTGGTAGGTATCGCTCGTCGGTTAGAAGGTATGTGGGACCGGGAGTGAGAGGACAGACGAGATCGCGAGAGGGAGTATAGGGAGGCGAGGAGGACTCGTAGACCGGAGAGGTCTGTTGGTCCTTATTTTAGAGGCTGGGTACGACATGGTAGAGGTTTTGTGGGTCAACCAGTTTAGTTGGCACTTCCGGCTTCGCACAGTGTTTTAGGTGCTCATGGTCTCAGAGTACTCGTACTGCACAGTTTCCACAGCCACGTCAGCAGAGACTTTGTTTTGAGTATGGAAATATCGGCCACATGGTGAGAAATTGTCCCAGGCTCCGGGTAGATGTGTTATAGTGAGGTATTCAGGCGAGTAAGGGGCGCCAAAGAGGGGGAGGCCCGACCCGTTGATGTGTTTCATATAGTAAGTTGGAGGTCGTTGTGCCAGATGTTATCATACAGGTATGTTTTGATTTGTTACAGAGGGGCACCATTCATAATTCATTATAGTTCTGTTGGTGGGGACGAGTTCCCTTATTTGTTACTTCATTTATGAGTGAGTTTCATGCTTTGCACTCTATTTTCATATTTGCTCTTGTTGGGAGATTCTATGAGTGATAGCCCGTTTCTACCGTTGTTTTATTCATCATTGAGAGTGGTGAGACTATAAGCGAGTCCTTGTTGTTCATCATGGTAAGTTTGGTGTGATTTTTTAGCATTTTGGTTACGACCTGTGATTTGGTACTCTACGGGGTGAGAGTTCAGTGAGTGTTGTGACTTTATTGGCAGAGCCGGGTTAGTGGAAGATTTCAATTGGTATGATATATATGCGATATGTGAATTAGAGTTGAGGATGATACCCTCGTGATTTCGTGTGATTTGATGTGTTCAAACCAGGCTGTGTACCGCGATAGAAGTTGTATCAGGATGGAATCCTTGTGATTTGTTCATTTGCCTTAATTCTTTCCTTGTTATATTGTTTTGTAGGTTAGTATTGATAGAGGTTGTGACTGTCGGGCTTGTTTGATAGTTTTCTTATGTGTTTCTCTTTTAGTCGCGCCCCTTTTTTCCTCGCGGAGTCCGGGTTTCGACATTTTTGGGACAACTCCCTTCCTTTTGGGATGGGGTATGGGATTTGAAGAGTCGCCACCTAACGGATTAAGGGGCGTTAGTGTGATGAACCAAAAGTTCATCCCGTGTATTTCTAGTTAATTCTATGTTTCGAGGTCATGAAAACCTGCTTCTATCTCACCTCGATTTGCGTGCGCAGTTCAAGTGAGTAGACGGGAAGCCTTTATGTGAAAAACTGAGGAAAAAGGATGATTTTGTTTTGAAATTTGCATTTAAGTTGACTTTGGTCAACATTTTTGATAAATGGACCCGGACCCGTGATTTGACGGGCTCGTGGGTGAATGGATGATCGGGTCTTAGTCCGAACCACGTGTTTTGACCAAGCGGGCCCGGGGTTGATTTTTGGATTTTTGGGAAGAATAATAGAAAAGCTATAATTAAGCATTGGAATTGAATTATTTAGCGTTTATTGATATTATTGAGTCAATTATGTCTAGATACAATTGATTTGGAGTCGAGTTCAAAAGGAAAATCGGTGATTGAGGCATGATTTGGTCATGGAAGTCGAGGTAAGTGTTTGGCCTAACCTTAGCTTGAGGGATAGGTGTCGAGTCTTATTTTCTATGTGCTTATTCCATGTTAAACAAATAGGTGAGGTGACGAGTACCTATATGTTATGTCAAGCATGCCCGTGAGTTGGATATTATGAATTACGTGATTTTCATTGTTATTTACTGTGTTATAGCTTGAGTTTCACTTTGGTGGTTGTTCAATTGATGGAAATTCTTGGTTTTGAATACTGTTGAGTATCTGTTTCGGTTGAGGAATACTTTGTTAAGTTATGTACTTGAGTGAGATTGGTTATAGTTGTGTCCCTTGCCGGGACAGTGATATTTCTTCTATTGCTCCCTTGTCGGGATGTTGTGATTTATTGTTATGGTTCATGTTGTTGATTTCTTCCTTGCCAAATTGTTGTTCTTGATATTGTTTGGGTGAGGAAGAGTGTAAATGTAATGACCCGGCCGATCGTTTCGAGAGTTAGCGCCCCGATCCCCTAATAACTGCTTCTCTCATGTCTATTTATGTTATTGGAACTTGTCGGAGCATTGAGTGGTGGAATCCAGAGTGATTTTGGACACATAGTCCATAAATATGGAATTTAGATTTAGAAATTTGGCCGTAGCTAGAACTGTGAGAAGACGGATCTGGAATGGAATTACATTGACTTCGTTAGCTCCGTTGGGTGATTTCAGGGTTAGGAGCGTGTTCGAAATGTGTTTTCGAGGTCGGTTGTAGATGTAGGCTTGAATTGGGGAAAGTTGGAATTTTGGCGATTTTGGCCGATGGGTGTGATTTTGATATCGGACTCGGAATGGAGTTTCGAGAGCGACAGCAGGTCGGTAATGTCATTTATGACATGTGTGATAAATTTGAGGTCATTCGGATGAGTTTTGACGTGTTTCGGCATCGGATGTGAATTCTAGAAATTTCAGAAGTTCTTAGGCTTGAATCTATGCATAATTGATGAGTTTGATGTTATAAGATGTGTTTTTAAGGCTCAATCAAGTTTGAACAAGGTATTAAGGTCAGTTGGTAGGTTTGGTTGAGGTCCCGGGGGCCTCGGGGTTGTTTCGGATGCCCAAGGGGTGAATTTGAAACCTTGAGAACAGCTGAACCATTGTTGGTTCTGGTGTCTCGCACCTACGATGGTTTTCCCGCAGGTGCTGAAGATAGGTTCGTAGATGCGGTTTGAGTGGGGGTTGCCAGTGGTCGCAGGTGCGGTCTGGGTTCCGCAGATGCGGCCAAGTGACCGCAGGTGCGACCCTAGCCTTCTTAACTGACTTCCGCACCCACGATAGACTCTCCGCATATGCGGCCCCAAGGTCGCAGGTGCGGAATACCTATGATGGTTATACCAAAATCCGAGGGTTAGAAATTCATAACTCCAAAATCGATTGAGAGCTCGGAAATTGGCGATTTTTAGTGGAATTCGAAGAGGAGAATCATAGGTAATGTTTTCTAACCTTAATCCAATTTTATATCAATAATCCCTATCATTTTCCTCAATCTAATCAATAAAATTGGATGAAAAACCATGAATTGGGATGAAACTTCCCCAAGTAGAAATCTGAGGATTTAGGGAGATTTAGACGTCGGATTTTGATGATTCTTGTTTGAGTGGTTTCGTGAGCGAATGGGTGTTCGGGAAATATAATTTTTACCTGATTTTGAGACGTGGGCCCGGGGGACTTTTTGGGCGAATTTCCTAATTTCGCGTATTAGCTTAGAAATAATTAGTTATTTTGTTCCCTTGAAGTGATATTTATATTATGCAATCGAATTGAATAGATTTGGGCCACCTGGAGTCAGATACTCGTGGCAAGAGCGTGGTATTGAGTTGATTAGCGCAGTCAAGGTAAGTGGCTTTCCTATCTCTGTGTTGGGGATTTTCCCTTAGGCATTTTTATACTAATTTTACTATGTGGATGCCGTGTACCTGAGGTGACGAGTGCGTACACGGGTCATTGTTTCTAAATTCCAACTTTTCCTTCCATGACACAACTCATTTCATTCCAATATTATTGCTTCATGTTATAACTGATTAGTTATCATAGGAATGAGCATGCCTACCTGTTTTCACTTGAATTCCCCGTATTTACTACTATTTGCTCCATGCTTAGGTAGTTTTACCTTATTCTTGCCTATTGTTTTCTTGAATTGTTTAATTAAGCCGTATCCGATAGAATTCTGCATCTCGTATTTAAATTGGGACTACGGACTGAGATCCGGAAGCTTTCCCCCTGTACTGCATAGCATATTTAAATTGGGACTACGGACTGAGATCCGGAAGTAGAATTCTGCATCTCGTATTTAAATTAGGACTAAGGACTGAGATCCGGAAGCTTTCCCCCTGTACTGCATAGCATATTTAAATTGGGACTACGGACTGAGATCCGGGAGCTTTCCCCCAGTACTGCTTAGCATATTTAAATTGGGACTACGGACTGAGATCTAGGAGCTTTCCCCATGTACTGCATTGCATATTATCTTTTGAGATATATGTTGTGTTGAGCCGAGGTTTTTCTTTATTATTTCTTCCAGTTTTCCCTTAAACTCTGCTTATTTTAGCTATTTATATGTCATTGTTCAAACTTATAACTGTCTTATTTTCAAACTCAGTAGAGCCTTAACCTGACCTCGTCACTACTTGACTGGGGTTAGGCTTGGCACTTACGGAGTACCGAATGTGGAGTACTCATGCCCTTTCCTGCGCATGTTTTCCCCATGTGCAAATCCAGGTACCGGTACGTAGCGTTTTGGCTAGGAGTACTACAGCACTTGCTCAGGAGACCGCGAGGTAATTGTTCCGCGTCCACAGAATCTCACGTGTCCCCATCTATTCTACTATAGGCATAGGATATAGACATATACACAATTTCCTTATTCCGTTGTATAGAGCTATAGTTGTATAAAGCTTGCGACTTGGTGATATTCCGGGTTTTGGTAAAGTGAAAGTTGTAAATGTCGAGCGGCTTAAGTTTTATAGTTATTGCTACATATTTACTGTTTATTTCTGTGTTGTCTTATTTTTTCGCATATTTTAGGCTTACCTAGTCATAGGGACAAGTTCGTATCAGAGAGTCTAGGTTCATAGGAGTCACAAGTCACAAGTCACAAGCCGATTTATTAGAGTCTCGCGGATCGGTGCGGAGACGTCTGTATCTATCTTCGAGAGGCTATGTAACTGTTAAGAACAATCATATTCTTTGGAACTCCTTATCGTGCTAGTTATTGTCATCAAAATTCTTAAACTCTATTCTATTCTTGCTTACAGATAGTTCGCACTCGTACCGGACGTACTGATGACCAGGCACCCGAGCCCCCAGCCAGAGCCGTCAGAGGCAAAGGTCGGGGCAGAGGACGAGCACGCGATGCAGCTCGAGCACCGGCGAGAGCAGAGGCAGAGGATCCCCTAGCAGCAACAGTTGGAGGGGCACAGGAGGTCCCTACTATTATTCCAACCCTCCAGGAGACATTGGCTCAGTTTTTGAGTGACTTCAGTACTCTGTCTCAGGCGGGATTACTTCCGATAGCCCCAGCTACATCCCTGGCCGGGGGAGGGACACAGACCCCCGCAGCCCATACTCCTGAGCAGAGGGTTCATATTGGGCAGGTTCCAGAGTATATTTCTATGCCCCCAGCAGCTCCAGCTCCAGCTCCAGCTCAGCATGAGACTAGGATAGTTGTTCCTGAGGCAAAGCAGCTCCGACTTGAGAGGTACAAGAAGTACCACCCATCTAAGTTCGACAGACTAACTTCGGATGACGCCTTGGGTTTTCTTGAGGGGTGTCATCGCATTCACCGCACTATGGGTATTGTGGAGATGAGTGGGGTTTCTTTCACTGCTTTTCAACTGAGGGGAGCAGCTTATCAGTGGTGGCGTTCTTTTGAGCTTAGTAGTCCGGACGAGGCAGCTTCACTTACTTGGGCTCAGTTCTCAGAGATGTTCTTGATTGAGTTTGTCCCTTAGAGCCTCAGGGACTCTTGGCGTGCAGAGTTGGAGCAGCTACGCCAGGGTACCATGATTGTGTCGGAGTATGCAGTCTGTTACAGCGATTTGGCTCGCCATGCACCAGCTTTAGTTGTCACTGTCAGAGAGAGGGTCCAACACTTTATTAAGGGACTCTACCTCAGTATTCATACCAGCATGGCCAGAGAGATGGAGACAAATATCCCTTATCAGCAGGCCGTGAGTATTGCCCGGAGGATTGAGACTATGTTAGCCCGGGACAAGGAGGAGAGAGAGGCCAAGAGGTCTCGAGAGACTGGCCATTTTTCAAGAGCCCGTGCACCAGCAGCACGCTATGGTAGGGGTTTTGTGAGTCGCCCCGTTCATTCAGCTCTTCCAGCAGCCAGTGGTATTCCAGCTCCTTTTATACCTCAGGAGCCTTGTTATGCACCACCAGTATCTCAGGTCCCTCCTGCTCGAGGTGTTATCACCGGCCAGTCTAGTAGGCTAGTTCAGAGTCAGCATCAGCCGCCACGTGCTCCGAGGGGTTGTTTTGAGTGTGGTGACCCTCGTCATGTGATCAGCGATTGCCCCAGATCTAGGAGGGGTGCACCACCTCAAACTTATTAGGTTCCACGCCTTCCACCAGGCCCTCCAGCTATTTTTCCAGCCCCATCTGCTACTCCACCATCTCAAGCAGCTCGAGGTGGAGGCCGGGGAGGTCGAGGTCTCCCTAGAGAGGGAGGCCAGTCCAGGTACTATGCTCTTCCAGCCCGATCTGAGGCCATTGCTTCGGATTCAGTCATTACAGGTATCATTCCCGTTTTTCATGGGGATGCATTGGTATTATTTGACCCAGGCTCTACATATTCGTATGTGTCTTCTTATTTTGCTTCCCATCTGAGGATATCTCGGGATTCTCTGAGTTCTCCCATTTATGTTTCTACTCCTGTGGAGGATTCTCTTGTTGTGGACCGCGTATATCGGTCGTGTTTGATTATTATCAGTGGTTTTGAGACCAGGGCTGATTTATTATTACTCGGTATGGTAGATTTTGATGTTATCTTGGGTATGGACTGGTTGTCTCCCTACTATGTTATTCTTGATTGTCACGCCAAGACCGTGATGCTGGCTATGCCAGGATTACCGAGGTTAGAGTGGAGAGGCTCCTTAGAGTACACTCGCGGCGAGTCATTTCTTTTCTTAAGGCTCAGTGGATGGTTGAGAAGGGGTGCGATGCATACTTGGCTTATGTGAGAGATGTGAGTGCTGAGACCCCTACAGTTGAGTCAGTTCAACTTGTCAGGGACTATCCTGATGTGTTTCCAACTGATCTTCCGGGTATGCCGCCCGATAGAGACATTGATTTTGGCATTGACTTGTTGCCGGGATCTCAACCCATTTCCATTCCTCCCTATCGCATGTCTCCTCCTGAGTTAAAGGAGTTGAAGGAGCAGTTGCAGGATATTGGCCCATGTCACTGAATGGGTTTTGAAGATTGACAAAAGGCGTCCAGTTGAACCAGGTCCATCATAGCATACACTTCTGAATGAAGCAGTTGGATCACAAATCGTACAAGTCTAGGAGATATCAGTGATTGCTAAGTATCAAAGAACTAAGAGAATGTCTCCTAATACGAAAAGGTTGCAAATTGATAGAGAAGACAGAAGTTGATTTCAGCTAGGACAGAAATAGAGGAAGGAAGTTGAGTTACAATCAAACTCGTTTACCAAGGAAGAGTTGGATCAGAATTGAATCATGGACTCAACAAACGGACTCTATAAATAATCAATGTATTACTGCTGAAAGAAGTGACGCACAAGTGCAAAAGTGAATCAAGTTCTGAAGCAAAAGTTCCAGAGGTTTTGCAAGCAGAATTGTTGTGCGATACAAAGGCTACAGTTCAACTAGAAGGAACAGTTGCATTGTTTGTATGTTGAGTCTAGTTGATTGTAGTAGGAGTTTAAATATTGTATCTTATCAGCTTTCATAGAAGCAATTGTAATAGGTACAAATTGATCAAGTTAGAGTTAGCTTGAAATCTGTAGAAATTAGCTAGAGGCTAGTTGATACAAAGAGGATTAGAGTTAGTCCTAGGATTACAAAAGAGTTTATTTTGTAAGTCCGTTTTGGCTCAGAGTTTAGTGAAAAGTTTTGAGCAAATCCTACTAAGGAGTAGGTCGTGGTATTTTAACCTTTTGATCCAGGTGTTTTCCACGTAAAAATCCCTGTGTTTTTACTGTTACTGCTTAATTATTCCGCAAACTGTAGTAAGTAGTAGACTAAGAAGAACCAGGTTCTTCTTATTAGACAGCACTCGAAAATTGGGTACTGCACAATTAACTTATAATATTGTGTAGTATTGAAGTCTAAAACAACAATTGGTATCAGAGCAGGTTATCCTTGAAGAGGCTAACACCTAGGAAAAGATCAAGATGAGTGCACCACCTGGGAACTGGGAAGGACAATCAACTGCAAGACCACCACTCTTCAACAGCCAGTACTATTCTTGGTGGAAGAATAGAATTAAGGATCACCTTATTGGAGAGCACTATGAACTCTGGGAGATAGTCACTGATGGACCGCTTGCAACAATGAAGAAAACTGCTGAAGGAGTAGATGTACCTAAAACTAGGGCTGACTGCACGACTGAGGATCTGAAGAAATGGGAGAAGAATGCCAAGGCTAAGAAGTGGCTAGTGTGTGGACTAGGCCCAGATGAATACAGCAGAATCCAAAGTTGTACCACTGCCAAGGAAATCTGGGATACTCTACAAGTGGCACATGAAGGAACAACTCAAGTGAAGAGGTCTAGAGGTACATTGCTATACTCTCAGTATGAAAACTTCACTATGAAGGAAGGTGAAACAATTCAGGAGATGTACACAAGGTTCACAACCTTGACTAATGAACTCAAGTCTCTTGGAAGAGTCATCCTTGAAGAAGACAAGGTTGAGAAGATCTTGACTAGGGTTCTACCTATCTCCTGGGAAAGCAAGATAACTGCCATTCAGGAATCCAAAAATATGGCAACCCTTAGACTAGATGAGTTGATTTGCAACCTTACTGCTTACGAACTCAAAAGGAAGACCATGAAAATGGATGCTCCAAAGAAAGAAATAAGTCTAGCACTAAGGATCACAGAGGGAGCAGATCTGGAGGATGATGAGATGTCCATGATCACCAAAGAATTCAGAAACTTTCTCATGAGGAAGAAAGGCATCTCTAGAGGGGGAAACTTCAACGAGGCAAAGGCTCCTGAAAGGCCATCTAATGAGGGATGCTACAAGTGTGGAAAAACTGATATCTCATAAAGAACTGCCCCCAGTGGGAAGTAGAATGGAGGAAGGAGAGATATGAAAGAAAGA
>MDKH01072064.1:0-45801 GCA_005239495.1 Nicotiana undulata | reverse complement strand
ATGATACTAAAAGTGATTTATTATTTACAAAGTTATCCAGACATACATGTTGAGTCAATTACTCTATATCTCTTAGGTATGTATTTATGTGCCTTACATACTCAGTACATTATTCGTACTGACGTCCCTTTTGCCTGGGGACGCTGCGTTTCATGCCCGCAGGTCCTGATAGACAGGTCGAGAGCCCTCCAAGTAGGCTATCAACTCAGCGTAAGATGTTGGTGCACTCCATTTGCTTCGGAGTTGCTTGTTTGGTTAGTATGATTTAAATGTGTATTGTTTGGTATGGCGGGACTCTGTCCCGACCTTTATGACATTTATGTACTCTTAGAGGCTTGTAGACATATGTCGTGTACATAAAGGATTGTACGGCCTTGTCGGCCTATGTTTTGAGTTTATAAAGGATTGTGTTGGCCTATTAGGCCCGTATGTCACGTGTATGTAATAATGTAATAAGAAAGATACGCTATGTTGGTGCTCGGTTGGGTAAGGTACCGGGTGCCCGTCGCGGCCCATCGGTTTGGGTCGTGACACTTATAATGTTCTAACACTATGTAGGTAAACAATGTTTGTAAGTTATGCTAACTTATGAATTTTTTTAACAATATCTAGGTAAATGATCCAAATAATGGTGTAAATCAATTTTTGATAGATATATCTTAGGGACCTGGGCTTCAGGTCACAAAAATGTCTAAGTACGTTGTGAATGGTTATAAGTTTCATACAGAGGATTTCTCTAAAAATAAAAATAGCAACAACAACAACGGGGTGTGGGTTCAAGGTGGTGATGGCAACCAAGTTGTAGATATTGATTATTATGGTGTGTTCAAAGAAATAATAGAACTAGAATATACAGGTTGGCCATATAATAAATTGATACTCTTTAGATGCAAGTGGTTTGACCCAAATCCAACAAGAGGTACAAGAATACACAACCAATACAACATAATTGAGGTTAATCATACGAGGGAGTATGATCATTATGATCCTTTCATAATTGCACATAATGTTAGGCAAGTGTATTATGCTCCTTATCCATTGCGGCGTAATAAGTCCGATTGGTGGGTTGTAATAAAAACTAAACGTGTAGGTAGGGTGGAAGTCAAGAATGTGTTAGATGTTGCATATCAAAAAACGATATCTCTAGTGCTCACCAAATAGTGGACGAACTTTTAGAAAATGATTTGGAACATCCTGAACACATTTTGGAAGAAGTTGATATAAATGAAGTAACAATTATAAAAAATGAGGACGAAGAATCAACTGATGAAGCTCAAACTAGTGAGGAAGAAGAATTCTCGGACGAGGAACAATACGTCGATGAGCTTTAAAAAGTTGGTTTTTTTAATAACTCTCATTTTATAGCTAGTTTCTTATATGTTTCAATCTAAATATGTATTTTATTATGCAGATGACATGAAATGGTCAAGGTAACAATGACCCTATTGGTTCTCGGGGTCAAGAAAAGGCTAGGAAGGGAAAGAGGAGGGTAGAAGATAATACTCTATCTTTTCCACCCTCTTCAGAGATGCCTATGCCTATGCCTATGTCTTATCCTCCACCCCACGTCTATTCTGAGCTGCCACAACATCACGAGCCCTACACCTTCATGCAGACACCAGGTCTTTCATCACAGGTCCATAGGACTATACGTCTGTCATACAGTCCAGCTGCCTCACGACAACGTGGATTGCAACTATCTGCATCGCATGGATTGCATCCATCCATGTCACATCCACATGGATCACATCCATCCATGTCACAGCCACTCGATTCACAACCATCAGTATCACAGCCACTTGGGGTCCATCCAGCTATGTCACAGTCACAAGGATCACATCCATCTTCATCAGCGACCCCATCTATTTCAGGCCTTCGCCTGCGAGGTAGTAGCTCTGACCTCCCTACACCTTCCACACATGCCTATGATATACATGCCTTGGATGGTGATGATGATGATGATGAGTAGGTACATTATGATCAATATGGCAGGATCATCATAGTCCCTGAGGGTGATGGGTAAGAGTTATTTGTTATTTTTACGTTTATTGTTTTGTAAAGTTTTTAATAAGATATTAATGTATTTTTTTTGTTAAATTACAGGTTCATCCCGAGTAATATTACTACGAGGATAATCACCAAATCCATTAGAAAGCTTTATGATGGCCCTTATGCGACTTAGAGTGAATTCCCATTCTCGCCGAAGGAGCAAATTTTCAATCAATTTAAGGTATAAATGTTATTTTAAGTAGTTTAATTATTTATATTTATGATATTTTCATATAATATTTAACTTTTGAAATAAAGAGCAAGTGTGTATGGAAAATCGCTATATCGCGGAAGTGGCTGCAAATTTTCATCACAAAGCTCGCAAACGGTTGTCGCATACTTTCTCCCAAGCTAGAAAGAAGAACCAGAAGCCTGACTGGTTACTTCAAAATTTATGGGATGATTTGCAAAGGCAATGTCTTACCGCAAAGTTCTTAGAGAAGAGCGAAAAAGGAAAGAAAGCTCGCACATCTGAGAAGGGAGCTCCTTGCACACTGGAAGTGCGATCAGCCTAGGGACAATAAAAAGAAGATTGGTACATAATTACTTAATTTATTTTAATTTTCAAAGTATATCTATTCTGTTTATTAACTAAATTAATTTGTTTTTAGGAAAAGAAGTTGGGGTGTCCAATGAACCAAGATGAGCTATTCAAGGAGACTCATATTATAAAGAAGAAGAACGAGACGGATCAAGAAAGATGGGTCGAGGGCCGAGCCTCGAATGTATATGTAAGTTTTCACTTTTCATTAAGTATTTTGATTTACTTTTATATAAATTTTGAAATACTAATTCAATGTAAATTTTCGTATAGGGTCGCTTTACAACTAACGTGGAGGAATTCATGTGCACTCAACCACCTAATGAGTCGGGCGAGCCAACCCAACCTTCGGACGAGGATGCTGAAAGAATATGGATGGAGGTTGCTGGCGGTCCAAAATGGGGGAAGGTATATGGTCTTCCTACTAAGAAATTCCATCGCTATAAGTGTGGAATGCAAGGAATAGAGACTTCCTCGCAAGGCGAGCAACTTGATGGGGAGAGCCTCTCCGCTACGCGGGAGAATGTGACAAAGCTCACATCCGAGCTAGAAGCGGCCAAGGAAAGAGAAAAGGTTAGAGATGCTCAGTACCTTGGCATGCAAGCTCAGCTCAAAACTCTCCTATCTACTGGAGCTTTTCCGACTCCCCGGTCTCGTGAGTCATCGCCAGAGGCTCGACTTGAACGTGAGCGTTCCTTCTGTCCACCCCGTGATCGTTCCTCCTGTCCTCCCCATGATCGTTCTTCCCATCCTCGACAAGACCCTTCTCTATACCGTCTTGTAGATGAAAGTTCATCAGACGGTGATGATGATGTTGTACAAAACACTCCTTGAATTTTATATACTTTGAACTAGACAACTAGAACCGATTTTGAACTAGTTGTAATAAGCTTTAGCTTAGTTTTGTTAGTTCTATCGAACATTAATTTGTTGTTGTGTTGTTGTTGTTTCAATATTGTTGTTGTTGTGTTGTTGTTGTTGTTGTTGTTGTTTTGGGGATTTTGGTATAGAATTGTATTGTATTTATTGAATTGTATTGTTATTTAGGGATTTTGGTATGCTGGCAGGTGGTGTAGCTTCCAATACAGGCATTTTATGCCAAAATTATAACCCAGAAAAGCGACCAAAGTTGGTCGCTTTCCTATTAAAAAAAATTCTGGAAATTAGCGACCAAGGTTGGTCGCTTATGTCTAAAAAAAATTAAAAAATTAAAGATTAGCGACCAAGGTTGGTCACTTATGAACCCAGATTTTAAAATTAGCGACCAACTTTGCTCGGTATTGTTGAATATATATTTTAATTTACCGATCAACTTTGGTCGGTAATTTTTAAATTATAATAATTAATAAAATATCGTAATTTAAATATACCGACCAACTTTGGTCAGTAAATTTATATTATTAAAATATTATACTGACCAAAGTTGGTCGGTATTTTATTTACACTGCACAATTGGTTCTTTTACTTTAACGGCCAAAGTTGGTCGCTAAGGTAAAAGGACCACCAATATAGCGACCAAGCGTGTTTGGATGCATTTTGGTCGGTAATTTGACATAAGCGACCATCATTGGTCGCTATTTATGGTCGCTAATTAACAGATTTCTAGTAGTGTGATAATCATATCTATCGGTATTTCGGTTTCGGTTTTTTTCGACATTTCGGTCTAATTCGATATTGCATTTTCGGTATTTCAGTATGGTTCTTGGTAGAATTTTGAAATTTCGGTATACCGAAATACCGAAATTTTAAAGACATTTTTTTGGACCCTATACCACACTGCCCAGCCCCAAGCGCCCAAGCCCAAATTTTTAATTTAATTCCCATCGCCACATGCCCACCTGCCCAAGCCCACTCTAAAGACTAGGGCATTAGGTTAGACCATTAGCAACGCATTAGTACAGTATTATCATCAAAGCTTTAGCCGAGTTTCACTCTCTCTCAGTCTCTCACAAAGTCACCATTTCCGATCTGGGTGTCTGGCGTTGGTGATTCCGACTCCTCACTCCTCACAATTTCGACTCCTCTCTCCTCACTCCCCACTCAATCATTGGATTACGCAGAAGCTCTCTCAAAAAGTCTCCTTTATTTTGAAGCTCAACGCTCTGGCCAGGTTCATATGAATTTTTTTCGTCGAAAATTATTGTGTAGATAAAAATTTCATGATCTTTATTCTGTGATTGTTTGAGGTTTCTTCCTATATTTTGTAAATTCAGTCTCTATTTTTAAGTCTTGAACTTTGATTTCTGTGTGGTCACTCCTCTACTATTCATTGAGACCAGCCAATAAAGATTTGATTTTGATTTCTAGGGTTTCTTCAATTATCTCTATCTTGAACTTGAACTCCTCTTTTTCACAAGTCAAGAGCTCTTTGTATGTTTATTTCTCCATATTTTGATATTTTGAGTTTCCTTAATAAATGTCTTGAATCTGCCACTGAAATGTATAAAAATTACGCTCTCGTTTGTATTTTATAGCTTGAGTGTGTATATATTATTTGATTTGTTGAGTTTCCTACACCAGATTAGCTTAATTTTCATTAGTAAATTAGTTCCAATTGAGAAAGAAAAGCCCAAAATCGTTTTTAGAACTTGGTTGCAGATAGAGTCAGTGTTGTGTTTGGTATAATCAAAGATCTTCTCTTCATTGTTCTGTACTTCTGTTACTGTATTAGACTATTAGTAGAATATTTGTTTTATAGGTAATTTTGTTCTATAAGTGCTTCTGTTAATGTGTACATTGACTGCAATACCTAAAGCTTGTTGATTCTTATACTATCTGATCATCAGATAGCTTTTAGGATCACACAATCATGTACGGTTAAACAATCTTTTACTCAAGATTTTAGGATCACACAATCTTATACTATCTCTATTTGTATAGATGGAAGATGAAAGTTTAAACAATATTTACGGTTCAAGTGAAAGTTTACCTATTACTCAAGATAGCAACACCAACACCATTGATACTCAAGATTCTAAGAAAAGAAAAGCCATGCAACCTAGATCCGACGTTTGGAATCATTTTGAAAAATTTGAGGTAAATGGGGTTGGTAAATCAAGGTGTAGATATTGTAAGCAAGGTTATGCTGCTAATTCATCTAAGAATGGAACAACTGGATTGAAATCTCATTTGAATAGATGCAAAGAATACCCGCCTAACATTGATAAAGATAAAAGTCAAACAAAGTTAAATAACTTTTTCAATCTTACCAAAATGATGAAGGATCACTTTGAAAATTTGATCAAGAAGTGGTTAGGAGACCTTAATTGAGATGAGAGTTATTGATGAACTACCATTTAGCTTTGTAAAAAATGAAGGATTTATGAAGTTTATGAGAAAAACTCAACCACAATTTCGTCTTCCTTCTCGTAGAACAATAACAAGGGATTGTTATGAAGTTTACGGTGAATTGAAGAAAAATCAAAGAAAGTCTTTTAGAGAAGCACAACCAAAAATTTGTCTTCCAACAGACACATGGACCTCATTACAAAGAATAAATTATATGTATTTGACAGCCACTTCATTGATAGGGATTGGAAGTTGCATAAAAGAATACTAATTGTTTTCTTATCACTAGTCATAAGGGTGAAAAGATGGCTAAAGCTATTTCAAATTGTTTGCTTGAATGGAAATTAGACATGGTATTCACTATTACTGTGGACAATGCTTCTTCAAATGATATCACAATCAAAGAATTGTCTAAAAAGTTACATATGTGGAAACCTAATATGATGGGTGGTAAAAATCTTCATGTGAGATGCATGGCTCATATATTAAATCTAATTATGCAAGATGGTTTGAAAGAAATTGATGCTTCTGTCGCACGTATTAGAAATATTGTGAGGTATGTGAGAGCTTCGCCTGTAAGTACCTTAAAGTTTAAACAGCGTTGTGCACATGTAAAGGAAGAATGTACCAAAAATTTGTGTTTGGATGTTCCTACTAGGTGGAATTCCACCTATTTGATGTTGGATACGGCACAAAACTTTGAAAAGGCCTTTGACAAGTTTCATCTTTTTTATGATGGATTTTCTGCTTATCAATGTTCTTGTGAAGATGGTAGTAGTGCAGGTCTTCTTGAATTTGATGATTGGGTGAATGTGATAGAGTTTCTTGCAAGATTTCACGAGCTCACCAAAAAAGTTTCAGGTTCACATTATGTCACTTGTAATGCTTATTTTGAGGATGTATATGAACTTTATTGTCCTTTGAAAATGTGTTTAGTTAGTGAGGATGAGCATTTGAGAAAAATGGATGGGCAGATGCAAGAAAAGTTCAAGAAGTATTGGGGTGAGCCTGAAAAGATGAATAAAATGATTTTTATTGCTTCCGTCTTGGGTCCACGTAACAAATTTGAATATGTAATGGGAGCACTTGAAGAACTTTTTGGGGAGGAAAAGGGGAAGAAAATAAATGTTGAGGTGTATGCTTATATGAATTCTTTGTTTGAAGAGTATATAAAAAAGTATTCAACTGGATCTTGTCCTCAATCTCCATCTAGTTCTACTTCATCTAATAACACATCTAATATATCTAGTGGGAGTGTTATAACTGCATCTTTAATAAGGACGAAACTTTACTTGAAGAAATAAAAGGAAGACAATGAAAGTGGGGGTGCTAAATCGGAGTTGTATAAATACATTAGTGAAGAACAAAAGTCTTTTAGTGAAGAATTTGATATCTTAAGCTGGTGGAAAACACATGCTCCTAGATTTCCTATTCTTTCGGATTTGTTTCGTGATGTGTTGGTCATTCCAATTTCTAGTGTGGCGTCGGAATGCGTGTTTAGCACCGGTGGCCATATTCTTGATTCATTTAGGAGTTCATTGACTCCTAAATGTGTGCAAGCTCTTATTTGTGTTCAAGATTGGTTTAGAGAAGAGAAGAATCCTATTAGTGTTGAAGAAGACTTGAAGTATCTTGAGGAACTCGAGCTTGGTAAGCTTTAATATTTTGTGTGTATTTTAGTTCAAAATAATATATCATACTTGTTTATTTGTCATTGTCATTGACATATTTGGTCGAATTATCTTTAGATATAGAAAATAATGGAAGCACGACTAGCATTGCTTGATGTATAGTTGCAACTTGCAACTTGAGTGGTAAGTTTAATACACTATTTGTGTGGTGATATACTTTTGTAGTTTTGTTTTATTATCATCAAAAAATAATATTCTAACTTATGATTTATATATTCTTTAGGTTCAAGTGCAATTATGCCCCGTGCTCGGTTGGCCATTTTCAGAGAAAAAATTTGCAGCCTGTTAATGCTGCTACAGTGCTGTCCCAGTAGTGTTTTTGTTCTGTTCTGCTGCATATTAGTGCCATCGTTTTCAGATGTTGTTGAATCAATTGAGTGTGAGGATGTCCTGTTATGTAACTGTTCTGTTTTCAGATGTTGGAGAGCTAATTTGTTCTGTTTCTATAACTGTTATGTTTCAGATGTTTGGTTCTGCTACAGTGATGTCCCAGATAGCAGAACACATTTGGTTCAATCGTTTAGCTATTGAGCTGCATTTCTTTTTTTATTTTGGAGGCTGATTGTATTTTAGCCTGTTGAGCTGCATTTCTGCTACATTGATGTCCCAGATAGCAGAACACTTAGTGCCATGTTAAAGTTTTGTTTGTTTGTTCTGTTCTGCTGCATTTACCGTTGGTATTTTGGGCTTTTGGTACTAGTTTTGGTTGGTATTAACAAATTCAAGTGTTTTAGATTAGTGCCATGTTAAAGTTTTAGGCCAACACTCTATTTTTACTTTTTTAGTGCAATGTTAAAGTTTAGAAACAACAATTTGTTGTTCTTTTTATCAGCATTTCGTTGTTCTTTATCAGAAAATATTAAACTGAAACCGCGCTGAACCAAAATAATAAATACCTAATTGTACCGAAATACTTTGGTACGGTATTTGGTATACATAATTGATAAACCGAATACTTAAATACTGAACCGAAATTATTAAATACGAACCAAAATACCAAATGCCCACCCCTACGTGTAAGCACATCTTACTTTAGAATGACAAAAGATTATGACAGTACTTTCACAATATATAATATTGTTTACCTCGAAAATGGTGTTAACAATTATACTTGATTTGTGATTCTAAAAATATGTGATTTATTCTAATACTAGTTAATAATTAAGAAATGATAAGTGTAAGTATGAAGAATGTGATAACCAAACCAGTTTTGCTAAAGGAGAGAGGGCCTCGAGATCGGTGGCCTCGGGGTCTTGAGGTCAGTTTAGTAGCAATAAAATATGAACAATCAATGAAGGATAATAAAGCTGAGGAATAATTGGAAAGCACGTTAAGCGAGAAAAGGCAGAGTAGAATGTTCTATCGTAGTGAAGGATATTTTACAAATGATTGGAGTCCCCTTTATATAGGAGGGGGTAAATACATGTCTATTTACAGTAAAACATACTATTGGTACAGTTGTATAACCGCCTAGTACAGATTTGTACGAACCAATCCTGAGCTTTGCATCTTGACCTATATGCTCTTAAAGAATTTCCGCTTTTTCTTGACTGTCATCGATTTTGCATTGCCTCGAGGTAGGATGTGTCAGGCCTTCGATGTACTCTCTCGAGGTATGCATTCTAAGATCGGGCTCGATCCTTACCTTGAGCCTTCCGAGCTCGGGCTCAGCGTAGTAGAAACTTCAAAATCGGACTCCCCCGATTTCGGTCGTATACAGATAGTCCCCGCGTTTCTTAGAATGGAATGATAAGAAACGAACTTGAATTCCCGAGGTCCTAGACGATGATATCATTTATGTGACGTAGGTGTTGAAATGACTGAAGCGTCACACCGGTTCTCTTCCCCAAAAGCATTGGGTGCACGTCAAAGCCAATAGGCCATAAGTATTAATGAACAGTCGCCGTCTTCCCCTATATCTACCCGCTTTCGTTTCTTATTAGGAACTTTACCATTTGCAACATCTACTCCCCTCTATAAGCTTCACTTTCTCCACCATCTCTTCCGCCGCATTAACTTATAACCTCCCCGGTGTATTCATTTTCCCCTTCTTTTTCTAAAGAAACTATGGCCAAGACTTCTAAATCTGTTCCTCAAAAGGAAGGAACCTCCACCTCTACTTCCCGTCAGGCCGGTGGCAAACCGTCGACACTTAATGAGATCATGCCGAACAATTTTTCCTTGAAAAAGGAGTTTATAGTAGATAATCCCCCCGATGTCCCCGGCCGTCGAGAACACACATCGAGGTACCCCTTTACACTGCCCTCGACCCGCTCGTGCTCGAATTCTGCCAAAAATAATGAGTTACACTGGGCCAGATCCATAGTCCTTCTGGCGCATTATATTAATGATAAGGTTCTTCGCCGAAAAGGCCGAGATCGAGTTCACCTTCAGGCAGCTCATCCGATTGTATCGACCTCAATATTTCCAAGGTTTAATCAAACTCCAATGTCGATCTACGAAGTCTTTCTTCGCCAGTAACGACGAAGTCAGGGATCGAGGTTGGATGAGTCGGTTTATCCGGGTGAGGACCATCGACATAATTCCCAAGGAGTTCCTGTTGTTCCCCGAGAAATGGAACTTAGAACGTGAGTAAAATACTTTGCTCTATTTCTTTCTCATAATTTTTTCCGAACTTCGCATAATTGTTCCCTTTCTACTTCCACAACGGTCCCTAGGATGCCTAGTGCGGTCCTCAACCTCGAGGATTGGGCTCGAAAACTGGTTGCCACTTCATCATACAACAAATGCAAGTGGAAGGATTTGTCGAAGGAAAAATGGGAAGCGAAACATTACGGTACGTGTTATAATATTTCTTTCCTTAATAAAAAAAACCTTTCTTGATGAGACCTAACTCTATTGTCGTAGGTATTGGCGATTTCTCCGAATAAGGTCCCCTTTTAGGAAGGAAGAGGGATCCTAGGCTCTAGATCCAAAAAAGCATAACAAGAGAAAAAGGTCCCCGAGGAACGAGGGCACCCAAAGAAAATCAAAACCAGCTCGGGGAGGCAAGAAAAATGCTGCCATCGAGGATTTTGTCTCCGTTCGCCAGTCAATGGGCAACGATGACGACGGGGTGGAGGGTTCGACGTTGATGACTCAAACCAAAAATCCTTTTGAGGCTATTAAACTTGCTGGAACCGAGACCATGGCATCGTAATAGGAACTTCACAAGGAACAGGGGATGGAGGTCCTGTGTCACCCGAGGTGGTGATTGTTTCCCACACTTCGGGAAACACTACAGAGAGGGCGAGCTTCGAATCTCTGCCCGAACAGAGCACCTCGAATGATCTCCCTGAGGACGTGGAAGCAGGCCACTCCTTGTTTTTTCCGACTTTCTCCGAAGATACCATTAGGGACGCTCAAGACCTGAAGACGCCCAATTTAGGCAGAGTCCCCGGTGAAGACAACCCCTTCCAGGGTTTCTTTACTGGGGTTGATTAGGCCGAACCGGCGGATGCAGATTTAACCTTCGAGGAGGCTCAACGCCTTTATTCAATTGTAGGTCTTTAATAGCACTATATTTCTTCCAATGCCATACTTCTTCTTCTATCTAACCGATCTTTCCTTTTGTAGGCTTTTGAAAAATTTAAGACTGAACTGCGTCACTGTGAGGCCGAACTGCGTAGATCCTCGAATGAGGAGAAATACCTCAAGCTTCTTTGTGGCAAGAAGGAAAAAGAATTGAGGTATCTTCGATCGGAATTGACCAGAGCTCGTGAATACTAGGACAAGCGAGAGAAGCAGGTAACTCTTGTTCTGAACAAATATGGACTCCCTCTCTCGTCTTCAGAGGCTAACACTTCGATGTATCAGTTGCGGCAAAAGGTGGAGATGCTGGAGCGCCTTTGGGGTGAGGTCGACCAAGTCAAATCTGAGTGCAATGAGTGGAAGTCACAGATGGGCATCCTTGCTGCGGCAAAAAAAAATGCATTGGCAAAGGTAGCCGCCCTTGAAGTTCAACTTCAGAATGCTCAAGAGAGTAATTCGGTTCAGGCGGGCAGGATAGCCGAGCTCGAGGCTGGTCTCACGAAGGCCAAGGTCGAAGTTGAAGAAGCCCGGACTGAAGCCAAAGAAATACAAGTCAGGGCTGATAAGATGGTGGCTATCTATTTAAAGGATGCTGCTGATGCTCCGATGGAATTGAGAGGGGCCTCCGACCGGGAGAGAAGAAGAAATGATTACGTCCGCTACCGATCCCGGAGGGAAACCCTTGAGTAGGTCCATGGTAAGGGCTTTGATCTTTCCGAGGAGATAGAGCAATCTAAGGCAGACGAAGCCGATGCCAAGTTCGTCCGTTCCTCCAACGATGAAGCTGATGTTGAAGATGGTGAAGAGGAGGCTGACAAGGAGGCTTCCGATGAAGAGGCTAGCCCCGAGGGGGTTGAAGGAGACAAAGGCCCCCCGGGGGGTGGGGGGGGGGAGATTCTCGAAGGTCAGGCTTCCATCGGTCAAGCTATCAAAGATGTAGTCCCCGTGGGTGTTCTCTCCAGTCAAGCTACCAAAGATGTAGTCCCCGTGGGTACTGTCTCCGAGCAGGCAACCTCGACGATAAACTAGGTCCTTTTAATTTAGTGTAAGGGCTCCAATGGGAGCTTTGTAAATGTACCTTTGTACCATCATTGAATATATAAAAAATATTTTGTTTCCTCTTTGTATTAATCTTCATCTTTGTCTTTGAAATGAGATTTGGTGTTTTTGGATCGGACTTATAATATAATACCCTTAGGTTTCGTGTTCGATCATCGATCGATAATAGGTGACCACTTAGGATCCGATCTTCGATCTAAGCTTTAGCTCGGGGCTTTTGAGTCTGAACTGGGTAAGGTCTTGAGCATGGTGTGCTTCGGCCTTTAAGTTATTTAGGTATCGGCCCTTAGGATTTGAAACGTCGGCCCTTAGGCTCTTTTAGGTTGGCCCTTAGGCTCTTTTAAGTTGGCTCTTTAGATTGGCCCTTAGGCTCTTTAGGTTGGCCCTTAGGCTCTTTAGGTTGGCCCTAAGGCTCTTTAGTTTGGCCCTTAGGCTCTTTAGGTTGGCTCTTAGGCTCTTATATATCGGCCCTTAGGCTCTTATAAATCGGCCCTTAGGCGCTTTTTAGATTTGGTCGATTCGACCTCTAAGATGGCTACAATTTTCCCCCTTTCTGGCTAAAGACTTGTAAAAATTTCGTTATGCCTTGGAATGTTTTTATATTCGTTTGACTTTTCGAAGGTTCGATGGTTTGGAACCTCATTTGTAAGTCGATGTGCAACGATAGTTGAATACCCCTTGGGGTTTTCTCGAAGGCTAACGTTTTCGAAGCCTTCACATTGTTCGGGGTTGATTTTATCGAAGCCCCTTTGCTTATGCCGAGGGTAGCCTGATTTAACCAATTTTTTCAAAGTATTTGAAGGCCTTTTATTTTATGGCGGAAGTCGGACGTCTCCGAGACGTGTTATTTAGGTCGTAGCCTTTAGTCCTCGAGTGAGATGGTTGTAGCCTTAATATCGAAGGGATGCCATTTTAAGTTCTTATGAGTTCGAATAGGCCTCATTGAGGTCTTATAAGTTCGAGTATGCCTCATTGAGGTCTTATAAGTTCGAGTTTGCCTCATTGAGGTCTTATGGGTTCGAGTTTGCCTCATTGAGGTCTTATAGCCTCGAGTTCTTGATGGCTCGATATGTTGACTGTCGATGACAGTCCCCAAGTATTCGAGTACATTTGGACCTTGAGCCGTTGAATGTGAAAATTGTAGACTTCTTTGAGGCACAAAGTGTTTTGATATAATAAGAATGCTTCTTTGAGTAATTGATACATGCGTACATGTTTTTGCCATCGGGGGCTCGACTATTCTATATGGATACAGTTCATTTGACCGTTTGGCCCATTACAACATTCTCCTATCAAGGTCCTCCTTGGAATGACTTGTTTTCTTCAAAATGTAACCTCCGAGGGTGATGCCCCCTAGTATTTGAGGTTGATTGAAAATAAGCCTTGAATACTTATTGAGTTTTCCTTAGGTAGCATATAGATGCTGCCTCGTTAAAAACCTTGCCGGTAAAACCCATTTGGGATAAAACCCAATCTAAGGGAAAAGGAGTGTAACACGTGCTTTAAAACCCAAGGTTTTCGAGCTGAAGGGTGCTTCGATTCCTCCAATCGAACACCTTAAAGAGTTAGTATGAAATATAAACGAAAAAGGGAGAAGGTTATACCTTAGTAATAATAGCGTTTGAGCAACGATATATTCCAATTGTTTGGTAGTTTCTCGCCTTCCATAGTGCTAAGCTTGTAGGATCCTTTGCCTACTACTCCGAGGACATGGTACGGTCCTTCCCAACTAGGTCCGAGATTCCCTTCATTTGGGTTTCGAGTGTTGAGGGTGACTTTCCTTAGAACCAAGTCCCCGAATTCGAAGTATCGGAGGTTTGTTCTTCTGTTGTAGAACCTTTCGATCCTTTGTTTTTGAGCCATTCGAACCAATGCAGCCTCACGCTTTTCATCTAGTAGCTCGAGGGAGGTGTTCATGGCCTCGTTGTTTAAGTCCTCGATGGCATGATGAAATCTGACGCTCGGTTCCTCGACCTAGATTGGTATCAATGCCTCAGACCCATATACCAAAGAAATCGGGGTATCTCCCGTGCTTGGCTTCGTTGTCGTTCTATATGCCTATAGTACCGCGGGCAATACTTCTCTCCCCCTCTCATTCTCATTATCTAACCTCTTATTTAAGTTTTGAATGATAGTTTTGTTTGTGGACTCGTCTTGGACGTTTTCACTTGGGTGATAAGGTGTTGATAGGATCCTTTTGATTTTATGATCTTCGAGGAACTTCGTTACTTTGTTGCCGATGAATTGCTTCCCATTTTCGCATGTTATCTCAGAGGGAATCCCGAATCGGCATATGATTATGGGGTCTATGTTGGCTTAGTACGATGAAGACAGACGGAAGGTAGCCCTAGACAGATCATTGCTAAGAGGAGAGCAGGGAATTTCTTGCTAATTAGGTGTTATGTCCCATATGAAGTTGATGACTTCTTTTTCTATTATCTTTTCAAAGTCATGCGCTTCTACCCATTTTGAGAAATAGTCAGTCATAAATAAGATAAATCGAGCTTTACCTTGAACCGTTGGTAGGGGGCCGACGATGTCCATCCCCCATTTCATGAATGGCCACGGGGATATGACCGAGTGTAGTTGTTCACCAGATTAATGTATCATCGGTGCAAATCTTTGGCATTTATCACATCTTCGAAAAAGTTCCTTGGTGTCCTTTTCCATAATATCCCGGTAATATCCCACTCTAATCACCTTGAGAGCCAAGGAGTCAGCATCGGAGTGGTTGCTACAAGTTCCCTCGTGGATTTCTTGTAGCACATAATCAGTGTCCTCTGGTCCCAAACATACTGCCAACGGTCTGTCGAAGTTCCTCCTATACAATATTCCATTCTCGTCGAGTGAAAATCGGGATGCTTTGGCTCGAAGGGCCCTCGATTCTTTTGGGTCCGTGTGGAGCTTCCCATGTTTCAAGTAGTCGATGTACTTGTTCCTCCAACCCCATGTTAGACTCATTGAGTTGATTTCTGCATGACCTTCTTTGATCACCGACTTTGATAGTTGTATGATAATCCCCAGGACTATGTCATCTTCTTCAACAGACGAACCCAAGTTTGCGAGTGCATCGGCCTCGTTGTTCTATTCTCGAGGTATGTGGACCAGGGTCCACTCTTTGAAGCGATGCAATGTCACTTGAAGCTTGTCTAGGTATCTTTGCATCCTATCTTCTCGAAATTCGAAGCTTCCATTTACTTGGTTAACCACCAAAAGAGAGTCACATTTTGCCTCGATGACCTCTGCTCCCAGGCCTTTGGCTAGTTCGAGACCTGCAATCATGGCCTCATACTTGGCCTCATTGTTAGTCAATTTCGAAGTTTTTATAGATTGTCTAATGATGCATCCCACAGGCGATTTTAAAACTATACCGAGCCTAGACCCTTTCACATTCGAGGCACCGTTAGTGAGGAGGGTCCATACCCCCGATGATGTGCCTGTTTTTAACAAGAGTTCTTTCTCTACTTCGGGCACGAGGGCAGGCATAAAATCGACCACGAAGTCTGTCAAAATTTGAGACTTAATAGCCGTTCGAGGTTGATATTCGATATCACACCCTCCAAGTTTGATGACCCATTTGGCCAATCGGCCCGATAATTCTGGTTTATGCAAGATTTTTCGAAGTGGATATGTAGTTAATACACATATAGGATGACGTTGAAAGTATGGGTTAAACTTCCTAGATGCACTTACTAATGCAAGAGCTAATTTTTCTGAGTGCGGATACCTGGTTTCAGCGTCTCCTAGGGTCCAACTTACGTAATAGATAGGGAATTGTGTACCTTGTTCTTCTCGAACCAACACACCACTTACCACTACCTCGGACACGGCTAAATACAAGTATAATATTTCATCCTCCTTCGGAGTATGGAGCAAAGGTGGGCTCGAGCGATACCGTTTTAATTCTTCCCAGGCTTGTTGGCATTCTAGAGTCCATTCAAAGTTGTTCCTCTTCGTGAGTATGGAGAAGAAATGATGACCCCGATCCGATGACCTCGAGATAAATCGGCCTAAGGGTGCTATCCGCCCGGTCATCCGCTGAACGACCTTCACATTATTCACCACAGTGATCTCCTCGATGGCTTTGATTTTATCGGGGTTAATCTCGATCCCCATGTTCGACACCATGAAGCCCAAAAACTTGCCCGATCCGACTCCGAATGCGCATTTCTCAGGGTTGAGCTTCATGTTGTACCTTCTTAGGATATCGAAAGTCGCCTGCAAATGAGTCAAATGGTCCTCTGCGCGCGGGGACTTAACTATCATGTCATCAATGTAAACCTCCATAGATTTTCCTATTTGATGTTCGAGCATCTTATTAACTAGGCGTTGATATGTAGCTCCTGCATTTTTTAGCTCGAAGGGCATTACATTATAGCAATATGTACCATACTTCGTGATGAACAAAGTCTTTTCCTGGTCTTCTGGGTTCATTTGAATTTGATTATACCCGGAGTAGGCGTCGAGAAAGGAAAGGATATCGTGGTCAGCCGTAACATCAATTAGGCGGTCAATGTTTGGCAGTGGGAAAGAATCTTTAGGGCATGCTTTGTTCAAATCTTTGTAATCTACACACATTCTAAGCTTATTCCCCTTTTTGGGGACTACTACTACGTTAGCTAGCCATTCGAGGTATTTTACTTCCCTAATAGATCCTATTTTGAGAAGTTTGTTACCTCGTCTTTGATGAATTCATGCTTTACCTCGGACTGAGGTCTCCTTTTTTGCTTCACCGGTTTGAACCTGGGATCGACGCTTAGTCGATGGGTGATTATCTCCGGTGGGATCCCTGTCATATCTAAATGGGACCAAGCGAAGCAATCAATGTTATCAATAAGAAATTGAATGAGTTTTTTCCTGAGCTCGGGTGTTAATCCCGTTCCCATGTATACTTTTCGTTTGGGAAGATGCTCGAACAATACGGCCTGCTCGAGCTCTTCGACTGTGGACTTTGTTGCGCCTGATTCCTCGGGGGAAACTAAGGTTAGAGGGATGAGAAAATCTCCTTCTTCACCCTCGACCACCTGTTCATCGGGCTCCTGTCCCTCGGACTCAACCGAGGGTACGAGGTGTGATTGCTATTTGGCTAACTGTTTGTATTTTGACTTCTCCGAGGTAGATGTTGTCGATACTGGTGCCAAGTCGTGCACTGCGAACATCTCTTTGGTTGCATGATGCTCTCCATACACCGTTTTCACACCATCCTTTGTTGGAAACTTCATCATTTGATGAAGGGTTGATGACACCGCCCTTATGCTATGGACCCACAGTCTACCAAGCAAAGCGTTGTACCTCATGTCACCTTCGATGACATGAAACTTGGTGTCTTGTATGGTTTCTGCCACGTTGACTGGAGGATGATTTCCCCCATTGTTATTTCACTCGCCATGTTGAATCCATTCTGGACTCGAGAAGCGGGTATGATTTGGTTGAGCAACCCGATCTGCTCCACGACCCTCGACCTGATTATATTGACCGAACTACCTGGATCCACGAGCACACGTTTAACATGAACTTTATTTAAAAGGATAGAAATTACCAGTGCGTCATTATAAGGCTAAGATAATCCTTTGACGTCCTCCTCGCTGAACGTAAGGGTATCCTTGGGTATGTAGTCCCGAGTTCGGTTTTCCCTTGTGATGGATACTTTTATTCGTTTGAATATGGGTCCCTATGGGACGTCAACTCCTCCGATGATCATGTGAATGACGTGTTGGGGATCTTCTGGTTCATTCTTCCTGTCTACATCTCTCTCTCGAAAATGGTTCTTGACTCGGTCGATGAGTAACTCTCGGAGATGCCCTTAGTTGAACAATAGGGATACCTCCTCTCGAAGCTGTCTGCAGTCCTCGGTCCTATGACCATGAGTGCCATGATACTTGCACATTAAGTTGAGGTTCATTTGAGAAGGATCGTACTGTATGGGCTTGGGCCATTTGGTGTCTCTAATCTTGACGATGGCCGATACAATGTCTGAGGCATTGATGCTGAAGTTGTACTCTGACAATCGGGGTGCCTCCAACGGTCCCGAGTGCCTGTTGAACCCGGTTGTGCTCATAAGTCCCCGAGAATTTTGAACTCGATCTATTCTTAGATCATTTCGAGGTATGTTGCGCCTCGAAGTGTTCCTTCTGTCTTCGATGTATCGTTAATATCTTTCCTTGTTCAGCCTTGGCTCCCTTTATTCCTCGATTCCTTTGCTAGTAGCCTGCTTGGATAAACTGAGCCCGATGGGGCTCCCAACTGGTCGTCCTCGACCTTGATTTTTTATTGGTACTTGTTATGCACATCCGCCCAAGTCACGGCGGGATACTCGATCAGATTTTGTTTTAGCTGCCTCGAAGCTATCGAGCTTTGTTCGTTCAGCCCCTGAGTGAAGGCTTGCATGGCCTAGTCATCAGAGATTGACGGTAACTCCATTCGCTCCATCTGAAAACGGGAGACGAACTCCCTCAACATCTCGTTTTCTCTTTGCTTAATTTTAAACACACCAGACTTCCTTGTTGCAACCTTTATGGCACCAGCATGTGCCTTTACAAATGAGTCTATCAACATGGTAAACGAATCTATAGAGTTCAGGGAGAGGTTATGATACCACATCATGGCCCTCTTGGACAGTGTTTCTCCAAATTTCTTCAACAAAACAGACTCAATCTCGTCGTCTTTCAAGTCGTTCCCCTTTATACCACAAGTGTATGTGGTGATGTGCTCATTGGGATCTGTGGTCCCGTTTTATTTTGGGATGTCGGGCATCCGGAGCTTCTTCAGAATGGGCTTTAGAGCCGCACTCTGTGAGAATGGTTTCTGTACAAATTTCTTCGAATCCAGTCCTTTCAAGACCGGGGTTGCTCTTAGGATCTGGTCGACCCTCGAGTTGTAGGTTTCTACTTTCTTGTCGTTGTCCTCTATCTTCTTTTCTCCTGACTCGACCCTCTTGGTGAGTTCCTCGAGCATCCTGATGATGATGGGGTAAGTTCCTGACCCATTATTGCTTGATCGTTCTGGTGTTGGCTCAACTCAAGGAACCGTTTCTGGTCCTGCTGTGCTCAGAGTCTTTTGTTGACTCTGTAATTGAGCGGTAGCAACTTGTTGTGCTTGCAACATTTCAAAGATTACTTGTAGGCTAACTTCATCTCGAGCCTGTGTTCTTTATGCGTGGTTTCCTCCGCGTACACACCCTTCAATATCAGTGCCCAAATCGACGTGCACAACAATATGAGAACCAACGTCGTCTGGGTTAGGAGCTGGTGCTACCCCAGGGTTGGGCGGTGGTACACTGGCCCCTGAAGTTGCTGCACTGTTTTCTCCAAGGAATCTGAAATCGTCGTTTCCATGTGTGTTTGCTGAGTTAGACATATTTTGACATGAAATCAAAGAATTTTTGGACAAGAAAAAGTGTGAAGAATAACGTGTGTTATCAGAAAAATAGCACCAAATAATCACTATTATCTTTAGCCCCACGGTGGACGCCAAATTGTTTACCTCAAAAATGGTGTTAATAATTATATTTGATTTGTGGTTCTAAAATATGTGATTTATTCTAATATTAGTTAATAATTAAGAAATGATAAGTGTAAGTAAGAAGAATGTGCCTCGGGGTCTCGAGGTCAGTTTAGTAGCAATAAAATATGAACAACCAATGAAGGATAATAAAGCTGAGGAATAATTGAAGAGCACGTTAAACGAGAAAAGGCAGAGTAGAATGTTCTATCGTAGTGAAGGATATTTTATAAATGATTGGAGTCCCCTTTATATAGGAGGGGGTAAATACATATCTATTTACAGTAAAAAAATACTATTGGTGCAGCTGTATAACCTCCTAGTACGGATTTGTACGAACCAGTCCTTAGCTTTGCGTCTTGACCTATATGCCCTTAAAGAATTCCCGTTTTTTCCTGACTGCCATCGATTTTGCACTGCTTCAAGGTAGGCTGTGCCGGGCCTTAATGTACTCTCTCGAGGTATGCATCCTAAGATCGGGTTCGATCCTTACCTCGAGCCTTCCGAGCTCGGGCTCGGCGTAACAGAAACTTCGAAACCGGACTCCCCCATTTCGGCCATATACAAATATGATAGAGTCTGATGTTAGTTTCCTAAATAAAGGAATTAGAAATATGAGATATTTGTAATTATTAAAAAAAAATGAAAACTTTTATGCTCGAAAGTTAATTAGAATTTTCAATACTTCGTGTACTATTACTAACTTACTAATATTAAGTACATTTTTGGTTTCACATTACATCTTTAATTAAATATATATTTTCTTATTATCTTTCTTTTCCCTTAATTCTTAACTATAACATCTCGTAATTAATTCAAGAGTTCATGATTTGTTGTTAGTTTGTTAGTGTTGCTCCTAATTTAACTGTGAGAGTATCCCAGTCAATTGTTGATAATTTGCAACATGAAAATAAGAGTAGTTTGAAAAGGAATTTGGTAGCGTACATACACAACTTTAGCCATTCTAAACAAAGTGACACAAATTGAGCATACAATTGTTACACACTTACAGAATACATCATTGATTTTGGGCAACTTGGATTAAAATTTCAATTAACTACTCTATTTCATCAGTTGACTAAAGAGTATAATTAATTGCTCTTTTGATCAAAGAACACATCCAGCTTGCTTCTTGCTACATACCTTAAGAATTAGAGAAATAAATAAAAGGCAGCTCATCTCCATTTTCTTTGACTCTCTCTATACTGCAAAGTGTGCATATTCCAGAACTACGATGGAATAATTAATAAATATAAATATTGAAGGTTCTTGCATTTTAAAAAATCATTGTGAAATAATAGCACTTTCGCGTGGGATTTGATCTTAAAAATCAAATTAAACAGCGATTTCAGTAATTCTTTTTAAATAAACATCTAGTTTATACAAAAGCTAAACTCGACTAACCTTGAAAGCGTACATTAACAAAAAATTATTGTTCGACGACTAAGAAAATAATTATCATGTTTTATTAAAAAAAGTGGCCCATAAAAATATTTTAATAGCTCATATGTTTGTCGATTTTTTTAATTTTTACTAAATATATATTCACTTATCAAAAAATTATCTATAACTTTAACGAAGTAAGATTGAAATAATATCCATGTAACCAAAAAACCCGAAAAAACTGACAAAACCGAATCAATCCAAACCGAGATAGTTGGTTTGATTTGATTTTGATAAAAATCAAACCAATCCGATCCATTTACACATCCGGAGAGAACCGTCACGATTTCAAATAGATCACAATTCCAAACACAATGTCACGGATTCAAACTTATATGGAGAAGAAAAACATTCCATACAGGGGAAGTTACGTGATATACCCATTTGTAAAACTTACTTTCATGATATACTTAAGTTTTGAAATTACGTGATATATCCCAAAAATATTACACGATATACCTCCATATACTCTAAAATATATCACAATACTCTACTTTGGAATACAATCCAAACCTACCTTACCACAATATTCTAATTTGGCATACAATATTCTCACTAAACAGATCATAGTATTTTAATTTGGAATACAATATTCAAAATAAACATACCATAATATTCTAATATGAAAAATTCAAACCTAACTTACCACAATATTCTAATGAAGAACACAATATCCAAACTAAACATACCATAATATTCTAAATTGAAATATAATATTCAAACTAAATATACTACAAAATGCTAATTTGAAACATCCCCGAAACCTAGTTTATCATAATGAATATTCTAATAGAGAGTACAATACCCAAACCAACCATATCACATTATTCTAATGAAGAATACAATATTTAAAAATATACCATAATATTCTAATTTGGAATGCATTATTTAAAATAAACATCTACAATATTTTCATTTGGAATACAGTATCCAAACAGAATATATCATAATATTCTTATTTGTAATACGGAATTCAAACCAAACACACCACAATATTCTAATTTGGAATACAATATTTTAACAAAACACATTGCAGTATTATAAGTTGGAATATAATATTCAAACCAAATATACTATAATATTCTAGTTTGGAATACAGTAAACCAATCATATGATAATTTTTTCATTTGAAATGCAATATTCAAACTAAACATGCTACAATATTCTGATTTGGAATACAATATCCAAACCAAATATATCACAATATTCTAATTTGGAATACAAAGTATTATATTTTAGAATATAGTAGGTATACAATGTAAAATAAATTTATAAAGCAAATATACAGAGTAAAAAAAATATTTTAATTATATATGGTGTAAACTGATGTTTTCAATGGGCATACCGCTTAGATTTTCCTTCCATCGTTCCATATAATCTGTCATGGGCTTAGATACCGAGCGTAGAGCCCAGTCCCATCAATAGAATCAGATCTGTAAAAATTGATGAACCCAATTTAGTGAGCTCATGGGCTGATGTGAAAGATTTTCTTCATTTTATCACCTTGTGTTGTTTGGGGCATTTGCATTTATATTTAGTTTTTGGATCATCTTTTAACTTATACCCATTTTACACAAAAAAATACAAGTGTACCCATTTTTAGGTTAACTTCAGACATACGGACCTGAAGTAGCAAGAATTTATGTCTGAAGTTTGAACTTCAGAATTTATTGTCTGAAGTGTAGCCTTATCAAAGCAAAACTTCAGATATTTTTACTTGAAGTTTGGCCTGACTTGCAAAGGCAATCACGCAAACTTCAGTTCATAGTGCAATGACAAACTTAACCGCATATTTTGGCTTAATATTTTGTTTTGTAATTGTTGAACTTCAGCATTTTAGGAGCTGAAGTTTTGTTTTGTATTTGTTGAACTTCAGCATTTTAGGAGCTGAAGTTTTTGTTTTATATTTGCTAAACTTCAGCATTCTTAGCGTGAAAGTTGTGTTCTGCCTTTTTTTGAAGTTAGATGACTTTAAAATATAACTTAAGCCAAATTTTGCTGAAGTTTTAACTAAATTTTTTTAATGTTCTGAAGTTATTTTTTTCATCTTTTATTTTTTGAACAGATGGCATCTAATTTTTAACTTCAGCATTCTAATTCTTATTTTTGATAATGTGCTGAAGTTAAAACTTCAGCATTCTAATTCTTACACAACTTTCAAGAATCTAAATTCATTAAACTATTTATCTAACTTTACAGATCCAATAAATAGTACTTATATAAAGTCTCATGTGTTTGAGAAAGAACAGAAGAAGGGGAAAAGAAGAGGAGGAAGAAAGGAGAGCATAGGTCAGGAAGAAGAAGAGGAGGCATCTGAAGTTGTCAAAAATAAGGTATAGGTTAAAGAATTTTAAAAATATGGGTATAGGTTAAATGTGGACAACCAAATAGGGGCCCCCGTGCAATTTTTACGTGTTGTTTTGGCCAAACTTCTTTCGGCCTAAAGTGTTTATGTCACGCCTCAAACCTGGGGAGGCCTGGCTGGCACCCGGTGTCGTGTTGGCCCGAGCGAACCACTCTGTAACTCATGATTGTTCGACCAAGATTAGAACATACATAGGTCGACTTAGCTGGACTCATTCCTTTTATAACTATCATGGGCCCACATGGACACAACTCATAATGCACAATTGTAAGTGAGAAAACGTTGTATCACTGAATCATTTTTCTTAAAACATTAATACATATGGGCCGTCAAGGCCTCTGATATACTATACAATGTGAGTCTCTGTCTACAAAGCCTCTACGATTATTTGACATCAAATGGGACAGGGTACCGGCCTACCCATAAGTCTATAACAAAACTCAGACACGATGACTTATCGGCTGCACTCCGAATGAGGTGGAGTCTTGCCGATCCTTCGTTGAATGACAATCTCGTCTACTATGAGCACTCGCCAAACTGAGTATCTATACCTATAGGCATGAATGCATTGTCCCCAATAAAAGGACGTCAGTACGAATAATGTACCGATTATGTAAGGCACATAAATAAGTATATAAAAGACATATAAGAAACATGGAGTAAATGACTCAACCTGTAAGTTTGGATAACTCTGTAAATCATGAAATACTTATAGTGTCATGCATATGCGTATGAATGTCATGTCGTGCATAGGGTACATGTGTTCATAACATCATCAAGCCTCTGAGGGCATCCCATCATATCATCTCGGCCACTGTGGGCAAAATCATCAACGTATACCAGCTGATCAGGTGGTACTGCGTATATAACGCCGTAACCTTTTCCATATCCCATATGCATATATATACATATATATACGTGTATATAACGTCATCTGGTCATGGGTCAACGTGCATGTATAAATGCATGAAATGCATATGAAATACGTTAATAAAATCTCTCAGTACGTCATAAGACCATTATGCCTCTGATTAATATCATGAAATAAACATTACCAACTTACGTATTTTTGAGACCCATGAACAGATGATAAAATAATATGAAACATGGGGAATCAAGAACATAAGCATCTCTAGTATTTCTATGAATGAAGTCATTTATGGAAGTTGTGCATTTGCTCATTTTGTTCGTGTCATATAGATCAAGCCAAATAAAAAGAACGGATAGCCTTAACTTACCTGAATTAGAAAAAAATCCGTATGATATTCTGGGAAAAGATTGTACCGTTCTCTCTTTAAGTTGACCGTCAATCAAGTAACTTCTTATCTTATTTGAGTATCAAAAGAGTTCTGGTCATTGCCACCTCTCAATTAATCCTTGTTAGCTCTCACTCATCTTTTTTTTTTGAGACATACAGACATCTATGGTCATTTGTGTGGTCTAACTACATGGCGGATTTAACATAATAACATCCCAACATCTCTAGAAGTTGATAATCATTACATGCTTAACAAATATTAGGCTTCAAGTGCCACAGAATTCAAGCACTGATACAGATTAGACACCACTCAAGAGGCACGCATATAAAGCTCTTATACTCTTAATTAGACCACACCTACCATTGTCAAATAAGAAATCCAAGTCGAGACTAGAGTTACAGGAAAAGCCGTATGATGGAAAACTACTTCACGTTTGGTTCAGAGAGCACTTTTTTCGTTGAGAATTCCTCGTGTTAACTTAGGTTTACCTGATTAATAGGAATACTTTCCGTGGTATTGAAAGGGACCTGTACAAGTGTGAAATCCTAATGCTAAAAACTTTATTCTTCTACCTAGTTTCTAAATGTATCGAAGTCCTGGGTAGTAAAGAAAAGTGGGATGCTATATTTCCAGGATTGTGATTCGTAAATATGTTAATAGATTCTTGATCCCCACAGCTGACTACTTATTGAAAGACTGAACAGAAAATGAAAAGTCGTACTACAACAACTGTAAATAAACATTTCCTCCCCGCTCTGACTTTGATCGGCTTGCCTGCACAACGTCTTTTTTGAGAGAAGAGGTCAAGGGGCTAAGTGACTCTCGAAAGTCGTCTTTTGTTCTTGGAACTCTCTTTCTATATTATGCCAACCTAAAAAGAGCGATGGAAAGTGGATTTCAGGTTCGATATTCTCGAGAAGGTATTAGCCACCGGTGACCATACTTTCGTAAAAGCACCATTGGGCGGTGGTTCCTCTCCATCCTCTTGAACCTCGAACAAAAAATTGATCTCGCCATCAACTCGACTAAGAGTTCCGAATCGAAAAAGTAAAATGAACTTGACTTAAGACGAAGGAAGCGAGGACCGAAAATGTCACGACCCAAATCCTAACTCAGGTCGTGATGGCGCCCAGCTGCGGGGTCAGGCAAGCCAACGTAAATTTCACTAAGTGTTTCTTTTTATTTTATTCAATTAGTCACCAATTTATCGAATTTAACAAGTTAAATCATGATATCGAAAGATAATAACCCAGTGGTAGATAAAATATCTATAAAGAAGCTCGAGCCAAAAGACGAGCATATATATATATATATATATATATATATATATATATATATATATATATATATATATACAGCCCAAAATCCCAAAATAACCACTACGTGCCAGGAACTAGTGTCACGAGTGTCACGGGCATACTAACAGGATAACCAAAAAATAGAATATACAATCTCACTGTCTGAATAAATAGACGGGAAACAAAAGTAAATGAAACTCCATGGTGTTGCTGCGATCGCCAGAAGAAGCAGCTCACCGTGAAGTCAGGTCCGCTACGGTCAATATCTAGCTCCGGTCTGATAACCAGATGTACCAGCCACAGAACCTGTACAGTTAAGTACAGAAGTGCAGCATGAGTACATAAATAATATGTACCCAGTGAGTATACCGCCTAATCTCGAAGAAGTAGTGACGAGAGGTCGACTTGACACTCACTAAGGTCCAATAATATAACATGTGATAGGATACAATTAAATACAGTAGGCAGGTAAGACAATAAGCAACAGATGTATATCAAGTACAGAGATCCAGATAAATACTGAAAATAGACAACAATGTACACTTTCCTTTTCCCACAAATAACCGTCAACTCAATTTCAATGATAACAGTACCAAATAACCAAGCGCATACAAGGGTAAGACAACCGACCGGAGTCATAAGGATAATATCTATGCACTGCCGAGGATCGAACGGCCCGTCCTATAAGTGCATTCTTACCATAATATAATCTCTCAGGTGCACTGCCGAGGATCGAGCGACCCGTCCCAAAAGTGCACTTTTACCATAGTATAATCTCTCAGGTGCACTGCTGAGGATCGAACGGCCCGTCCCAAAAGTGCATTTTTACCACAGTATAATATCTTAGGTGCACTCCGGGGATCGAATGGCCCGTCCCAAAAGTGCACCTTTCAATCCGCCGTGGCGTACGACCCGCTCCCATGAGAGTGGGGGAAATCACACTCCGCTCGCGGAATGTAAATTGCGAAGCGGTCACAAGCACATACAATATCATTAAAACTTACCTTCCATAACAATTTCCTTCCAATCATCCAAATCCACGAAATCTCAGAGAATCATGCTAGGCATAACATGAGTTTATAACACATATGACGTTTCAAGGAAGAATATAAGGCATGTTGTGTGCCTAACTACCCGGACATTACAATAATAGTCGCTACGTACGGACTCTCGTCACTTTGTGCACACGTAGCCCCCAAAATAAATGCACATAGCATATAAATCACCTATGGGGACAATTCCCTCTTACAAGGTTAGAAAGGAGACTCACCTCGTGCCGAATCTACCCCTCGGACCAAGTATGCGCTCGGAACTCCGATCTCTACACCCGAGGACTCGCAACTAGCCAAATATGGTATAATTATATCAATTCAAGCTCAAGGAAGGGAAATTATCCTATTTACTCAATAATTTAACATTCTTGAAGAATTCCCAAATTTTGACCCCGGACATGCACGCTCGAATTCCGAAAATTCTCGAAGGAATCACTCACCCATAGCCTAAGGATCGTTAATATATGATTTCTACTTGATTTCATAGCAATAAATGAGCAATTCATCAAAATCCCTCAAGAACCCTAAGTTACTACCCAACTCTTGATTTTTCCATAATTTAGTAGCTAATTCAATTAGTAATTCATGTATTTAACTAGTACTAGAGTATAATTAACTTAACTCTTCAGTAGCACGGTCGTGAAACCCCTTTTACCAAGCTTCCAAGCTCTCAAATGGTGGAAAATGAGAAGAAAATGAAGATTTCCGTATTTAAAAGAACACACTGCCTGGCCTACAGGGATTCCGCACCTGCGGCTCGAGGACCGCACCTGCGGTCTTGCACCGGCGAGCAAGGGCTCGCACCTGTGGAACTGGACGAGTGGGGTTGGGGTCGCACCTGTAGAGGGATGACCGCAACAGCGGTTCCGCTCCTGCGGACTTTTGTCCGCACCTGCGAGAAAGGGGGACCCCAGGGATTTTTCGCACATGCGAGGCTGGGACCGCAGGAGCGGTCCCGCACCTGCGACTGGGCAACCGCACCTGCGGTCACACCAGCAACAGATGCACCAACAATTGTTTTTGCTGGTTTTTGGCCTCGTGTGGTGTCCGGGAGGCACCTGGGCTCACCCGAGCCCCCGTCCAAATTTACCAACAAGTCCCAAATCATAATACGGACTCGCTCTAGACTTCGGAACATTCGAAATAACGCTAAAACTCAAAATCACACCCCAAAATCCCCAAATACATAACTTAAGAACTTCAAGTTCTTGATTTCAATAACGATGCGCCGGACCGACCTATACTACTCGGAATGACTTCAAATTTTGCAGGCAAGTCATAAATGACATAACAGAACTATTCCCGATCTCGGAATTCCATTCGGACCTCGATAGAATAAAATCACGTTCCAAACCAAATTTCAAAATAAGGAAATCCTTGTTTCTATGTTGGGCGCCGAAATGCTCCCGGGTATTGAAAACCCGTTCCGAACATACGCCCAAGTCCGAAATCATCATACGAAGCTACTGGAGCTATCGGAACTCGATTCCGAGGTCGTTTTCTCAAAATGTTGACCGAAGTCAAACTTGGCCGAAAAGGCCAACCTTAAGGAACCAAGTGTTCCTATAGCACTCTAAACACTTCCATATCCCGAACCAGCCGTCCCCGCAAGTCATAAATCACGAGAAGCCGGTATGGTAAGTTTCATCTAGGGGAACGGGGTCCTAATACGCAAAATGATCGTTCGGGTCGTTACAGAAAAAAAAAACGCTTTCTTAAGGCTTCAAAATACTAGTCATTCCAATGAGCCGAACGAGAATGAATACCACACAGAAGAGTCAAGACCAGGATCCCTAATGGAATGTTTAACCGATCCATTCCGGATCGACCTAGACTCCTACTTCAAGTGCTGATTTGAATTTCTTAGTTGAAGGAGTGAGAATAGGCCTAAGGGCTTGGGATAGGTTCCTCTTTGCTTAGCTTGGTCTATTCTGGCTAAGCATTCACGGTGCCATCCTCATCTCTAGCTCCAACTGCATTGTGTGACTAGGCTGCTTCGGGAGCTCAGGAGGAGTAGAAAGTTGCCACAACCTAGGAGGGGTTTATAGGAAGCCAAAAAACGTGAGTCTTTTTACATACTTCTTAAAGGGGGAGAGCGCCAGGAGAACGTCGAGACGCCATCAGTTTGGAGCGCGATGCCAGCAGAGCTTACCCCTTGTATCTTCATCTTTTCGAAAGCCCAGATCATTCTTCTGGATCTGCATTAGTCCTATTTCAGGTGCAAAGCCTCTTCAATAAAGACCTCTTTTTTTTTTCTTTCTCTCCCATTTCTCATTTTGTTGATAGCTCAAACTTATACAGACTTAACTGGAGGTGTGTGCTCAATTGGGGAGCAGCCAATAAAAGGTCTTTTGGATCCAAAAGTGATCCCTCCCTTGAACCTGAACTGGTCGAGAGAGATGAACCCGCACCACTGACTTTCCTTACCTAATAACATCTTAATCTACGATCTACAAATAAGAAATAGGAGCATCTAGCCGAGTAGCAATCAGTAGGCGAGAAGAAGTCAAAGGCGAATATCTCTTTTCCCCCTTCTTCAGTCAATGCTTTGGCCTTCGTCTCTTTTTCCCTTTTAATTAGTTTTTTGCATATGTAGGGGCACTTTTTTAACCTAATCGATAGTTGTTAGGATGAATCACACGTGGGAGAGATATGAGTCGGCCTATCTTCTTTCTATAAGCAAGCTCCCTCCGGTCGTCCGGTCCTTGGACGGCTCTCGGTTCTTGAGCATGTTGGGGGATTAGGGGGCAGTTGAAAGAGCTGCTCGAAAGATTGACGAACAGTGAGCAACTTCTTTCTTTGCTACTGCTGCCATGCCACAAAGAAGTCCAATAGATGCGCTTACTTCTTCCTTCAACCCTGAAAAGAGCATATTCATCCCGGGTTCAAGCGAATCTCTATTTCAACTGCATTCCCTATTACAAAGAATTAACCTCAGTTCTTTCTGTTGATAGGTTATTTTGATGTAAGGTATGAGCCCCTTCGGTTGCAGTAAAAGTTCCTACCATGTGATACTTAGGAGGGCCAGACCCTTTTTTTATAGGCTCAATTGCTGTAAAGGCTCGGCTTCAAAACCGTACGTGGAGCTTTCGCCTCATACGGCTCCTCTAGGGATGGAGGTAAACCCAGCCCAGGCTTGTGCGGTTAAGGTTGTTGTACACGACCTCATAATAAGGTAGGATTCTAGTGGTTCGATTCGTGTGGATGCTAACATAGATAAAGGTCAAGCTAAGGCCCGTGACCTTCTCTTGAATTCTCAAAAGAACTTCTGTCGCTCCATCCTCGCAGGGGCTGAGAACCCGTCGTTGTCTCGGTTGTGCTACCGCTGGACGACTCTCGGTTCTTGAGCATGCTGGGGGATTAGGCGGCAGTTGAAAGAGCTGCTCGAAAGCTTGACGAACAAGCAAAAAAAGCCTATCTATTCAATTTTCTTAGTTTAGTAAAAGACTTTTCCCTTACTAGTCAAGTGGTAAGGTAGGGTGCTACTTAGGGCCCTCCGTCTTTAGAAACAATCCGCCTGGACACTATGAATGAATATTACGTATACAAGCAGTTGGGCGCGAAGCGTGAAAAAGCTCGTCCTTGTCAATATAGGACTGTCTTTCATTCTACTTTGCAATGTTGTTTTTTATCAAAAGAAGAAGACGTAGTGTTGTATTTTGGGTTTAATGAGTATTTTCCCCTTTTGGTATATAATACATGTGTTTGCATGTGTTAAACTGATTATAGGTATGCAAATCACGTAATGAAGGTTAAAATCAATTACCCACTTAATTAAGAATTATCTCAAATTACTTAAAATACTATTCAGTTTTAATACACATTATACATCTTACTATCATAGTCATGTGGTATAAAATAAATACAAACACTATTATTTTATTAAAACATCCATATAAAAATACACTTATTTTCTCAACTTTATAATTTTTTTAATCTCATATAAGAGTAAAATTCTCGTACGCTTAATTTTTAAATTGGTAAAAAGATAACTTTCTTTTCTTGTGAGAAAATAATTTCTATCTTTACAATAAAGAAAATCTCATAAAGTTTCTCATATTATGTGTATAATTTAAAACATATTCGAAAGTTGTAATATTAATAACTATATAAAATTATATTTTCAAACTTTTTTTCTACAATAAATGTTCCACTCAAAATAAATACCATATTGAAATGTATCTAACAGTATCAATGTTGTTAAACTTATGGAGTCTGACAATAACATAGTCGCAAATCCTCATGAATTATTTTTGTCTTTCAAGCTCATATGGATTACTACGACTCATCATAATATTAAAGTACGAGATGTAACCGTTTTTTTGGTCAAAAATATTTTTTTTCCCCAAAGTTAAGGTATTTAGCCAAACTTTTAGAAGAAAAAAATATTTTTGAGTAGAAACAGAAACAATTTTTGAGAAGTAGAAAAAAATAGTTTCTTCCAAAAGTACTTTTTTGAAAACACTTTTGAGAAAAATACACTTAGAATCACTTTCTTAAAAGCTTGACCAAACACTAATTGCTATTCAAACGTATTTTTGAATTACTCCCTCCGGTCCAATATAAGTGATTTTTTGGATGTTTTCACACAGATTAATAGCCTGTTTGGCCAAGCTTTTGGAAGAAAAAAAGTGCTTTTGGGGAGAAGCAAAAGCAGTTTTGGAGAAGCAGAAAAAAATAGTTTCTCTCCAAAAGCACTTTTCTGAGAAGCATTTTTGAGAAAAATACACTTAAAAAGCAGTTTTCAAAAGTTTGGCCAAACACTAATTACTGCTCAAAAGTGATTTTCAAATTAATTAGCCAAACACAAACTGCTTCTCACCAAAAGCACTTTTTTGAAGAAGTATTTTTTAGAAAAGCACTTCTCAAAATAAGCTGATTTTAAAAGTTTGGCCAAACGGGCTATAAGAAATTTACCTTTAACATTAATTAGCAATGAAATTGACCATATTAACCTTTATTATCTCACATAAATACTCCTAACACGTACTCCAACACTATTTAATTCAAGGATAATGTAGAAAAAAAAAATTAAATCATTCTTGAAATCTGAAAAAATCACTTATTTTGGAACACCAAAAAAGGCCAAAAAATTATTTATTTTAGATCGGATAAAGTAATTAACTAAGCACAATCTTCTTTTCACCAAAAGTACTATTTTCGAAAAGCCATTTTCAAAATAAACTAGGCCAAATAGGCTATGAGTTCCTTTACCCATTTGATATGAGTGTGTGATTGGCCACTGTATTTAGAGAACTAATTTGACTATTTCAAAGAAAAAGGCATAATAAAATAAAGTTGAAATTTCGGTTTGACTGAAAAACACCACAACATTGTTTTAAGGCCTAGTATTAAAGTTTTGAGTTTAAATAAATTCAATTTTTGGAACATTATAGACATCATGTACAAATAAAATTGTGTCAAATATTTTGTAACATTTTCAAATAGAAACAACAACAACAATCCAATAAAGTTCCACAAAGTGGAGTCTGGGGAGGGTAGTCTGTACGCAGGCCTTACCTCTACCCAATAGGGCAGAGATGCTGTTTCTCAGCTCAGGGGGCGGGAATGAACACAAAAAGACAATTCATTAGTAACTCCAACATAAATCATGAAAATAATAGCATAAGCATAAAAACCATACGATAAATGACATGCAATAACAATAGCCAGTATCTAAGAGAAGTGTGCACTCAATGTAGATCTCAAGCCCTCTAAGATCAACCCTATCCAAACCCGCCCCACCCCGGCACTGAAGAATGAAAAGCTCTACTACCCCTATCCTACAAGCCTGATGCTTGACCTCCAGACCTTCCTATCAAGAGCCATGTCCTGCCTAATCACATCTCCCCAATACTTCTTCGGCCGCCCTCTACCTCTCCTCAACCCACCACCGCCAACCGCTCACACCTCCTCACTGGGGCATCAAAGCTCTTCCTTCTCACGTGCCTGAACCATCTAAGCCTCACTTCCTGCATCTTATCATCCACCGGCGCCACACCCACCTTCTCCCGAATATCTTCATTCTTAATCCTATCTATCATAGTGTACCCGCACATCCACCTAAGCATTCTCATCTCTGCTACCTTCATCCTCTGAATATGGGAGTTCATAACTGGCAAACACTCTGCCCCATACAACATGGTCGGTCTAACCACAGCTCTATAAAACTTAATTACCTTTAAGTTTCGGTGGCACTTTCTTGTCACACAAGACTCCAGATGCAAGCCTCCACTTCGTCCAGCCCACCCCTATACGATTGGTGACGTCCTCGTCGATCTCCCCGTCCCCCTGAATTACGACCCAAGGTACTTGAAGCTATCTCTGTTGGGGATGACCTGAGATCCAAGCCTCACGTCCCTACCTACCTCACTCGCCTCAGCGCTAAACTTGCACTCCAGATACTCAGTCTTAGACCTGCTCAATTTGAAACCCTTAGACTCGAGGATTTGTCTCCAGAACTCCAGCCTCTCGTTAACACTGACCCTCGTCTCATCAATCAGAACTATGTCATCTACAAAAAAAATACACCATGGCACATCCCCTTGGATATGGTGTGTCAGTGCATCCATCACCAAGGCAAATAGGAATGGGCTAAGCGCAGAGCCTTGGTGTAACCCCATAACAACTGGGAAATGCTCTGAGTCGCCTCCCACAATCCTAACGTTAGTCTTAGATCCATCATACATGTCCTTGATCGCTCTTATGTAGGCGACCAGAACGCCCTTAGCCTCAAGACATCTCTAGAGCACCTCCCTAGGGACCTTATCATATGCTTTCTCTAAGTCGATAAACACCATGTGCAGGTCCTTCTTCTTATCCCTGAACTGTTCCACCAACCTCCTAATAAGGTGGATAGCTTCTGTGGTGGATCAACCCGGCATGAACCCAAACTGGTTGTCGGATATCGACGTCGTCTTCCTCACCCTCGCCTCAACCACCCTCTCCCAGACTTTCATAGTATGACTCAGTAACTTGATGCCCCTATAGTTGTTACAACACTGGATATCACCTTTGTTCTTGTACAACGGCAGCACTGTACTCCATCTCCACTCCTCCGACATCCTCTTCGTCCTAAAAATAATATTGAACAACCCCGTCAACCACTCCAGTCCTGCTCTACCCACACATTTCCAAAACTCAACCGGAATTTCGCCCGGCTCGGTCGCTCTACCCCTACTCATCTTACGCAAATCCCCCACTACCTACTCCACCCTAATGCGCCTGCAAAACCCAAAATCTTGGAGACTCTCCGAATGCCCCCAAAACCCCTAGCTCTATTTCTCGATCCCCCTCCTCGTTGAGAAGACCTCGGAAGTACGACTGCCATCTCTGCTTAATCTGAGACTCCCCCATCAATACCCGACCATCCTCGTCCTTGATGCACCTTACTTGGTCTAGGTCCCTGGCCTTTCTCTCCCTCGCTTTTGCCAGCCGAAATAACTTCCTGTCCCCGCCTTTTCCCCCCAATTCCTCGTACAAACGACCAAACGCCGCATTTTTGGCCTCCGTGACCGCCAGCTTCGCCTCCTTCCTCTCCACCTTGTACCTCTCTCTGTTCTCTCTCCTATCCTCCTCATTGGTGCTCCCTGCCAACTTCTCATACGCTACCTTCTTCGCCTCCACTTTACCTTGGACTACATCATTCCACCACCAGTCGCCTTGATGCATGCCAGAATAACCCTTCGATACCCCTAGCACCTCCCTCGCCGCCTCCCTCGCAAAGGTCACCGTCACTGACCACATAGAGCTCGCGTCCCCACTACTCCTCCAAGCTCCCATAGAGGATAACCTCCTCTCCAACTCCTGGGCATTATCCTTAGTCAAAGCTCCCCATCTAATCCTCGGTCATCCCCGGGCATACCTCCTCTTCCTCTTTATCAAAATACCGACGTCCATCACTAAGAGCCTATGTTGAGTCGCGAGAGACTCTTCCGGGATAACCTTGCAATCCTTGCACAACCCTCTATCACAACTTCTGAGGAGGAGGTAATCAATCTGAGTCCTCCCCGCCGCACTTTGGAAAGTAATCAGATGCTCTTCCCTCTTCGGGAAAGTCGAGTTTGTAATCACCAGCTCGAAAGCCCTAGCGAAATCTAACAGCGAAGTACCTCCTCTGTTCATGTCCTCAAATAGAAAGAGTATCACAATGTGATACAAAGAGTTTGTAGGTTTAGATGATTTAAGCAATTGTTTGTGTGCATATGTATTCTATGTAGTTTGACTCAAAATAATAGTGATGAATTCAATTGAAGTTGCAGTAGATAAATTCACATCGGAAGATGATATATACATGAGTACGTTATTCTATCTTGCATTGTTGTCCCTTTATTTTTTTGCTTTTTTCTTTCATAACATGCTTTTTTTATACCGCTTTCACTTTAATATAAAATCATTCACTTTAATATCTTTCACTTTTATTTCCATTGATTATTCTAAGAATAAAGTCACTTTTAACGGTGCTTTTAGTGCCATTAATTTGGCCCGAATCTTTCTTCCAGCCACCAACTGCTTAAAGATGACGCAGTGTTAAGGCTACAACCAAATGAACAAACATTCATTAGGCATTTGACTTCTAACTTAATTGTCTGTCGTATCCAGAAAGTACATGTACAATTGTAAAAATAGCACGGTGTAGTCAGTTTTCGGATTGGTCGTTCAAAAATAGTCAGTATAGCCACTATTTTGCTGTAACAGAGACCGGTCCAGCATAATATACTGGAGTTCGGTTCACCTGTGTATGAACTTCCAGCATATTATGCTGGAACTCCAACACGCGGAAAGTTTGACCATAATACTGGAGATTCGAGCACATGTGTATGAACTTCCAGCATATTATGTTGGACCGGTATACTTTGTTGGAACTCCAGTATATTATACTGGAGTTCCAGTATACTTATGCTGGTACTGGAGTTTCAGTATATTAGAAGTATTTTCCGGATTTTGAACAGTGTTTTCGTTCAAATTTATCTTTACACAAAGTAACTAAATTTCGATTACTTTTGAAATTGTGGCCATTTTTGAATGATAACTTGTGAATCTGGTTATTCGTGAAGTACTGCGTAGTTGCTTGGTCCTGTTTTAGGTAAGTGAGACTACAAAAAATATTTCCATGCATTCTTATTTGTATCAAATGATATTACGTTATCAGCATAAAGTGATGAAATTGATGTAATTAAAGTACTTGAGAGTATGGCCATGGGGTAATAAAGTGAGCCACATTACAAACTATGGATGATTGGAGAGAAATTCATGTAGGGGATGGATGAGAGATAGAATAGTTAAAGTGACTATAAAAATGATTCGGACACCAACATCATTATTAAATACTTGATGTAAAGTAATAAAATATTAGTGCGTGTTCGGTACAAAGGAAAATAATGAGTTCACGGGTAAAATATTTTTCGAAATATTTAAGCCAATCAAATAAAAAAAATTAAAAAATATTTTTTTGAAAAATATCTTTCTTCGTACCAAATACACCGATAGCATTATATAAATATATAGATGCATTTAATTGTTTAGTATAAATATTCATTTTTATTTCGTGAAAGTAGGTAAAATATTGCAGCCTTGATCTCATGTGTTATCATTGATCTTAAACTAGCCCTTTTATCTCGTAAACTATGTATAGTTAGTTTGTATTACAGGTACATTGGACGTGCCTCCCATGATCTTGAAGTTTACAACACTACCAAAATGATTGATTGTACTTTTACACCAAGCACACTATCTTTGCTTTATCCCTACTTTACCTATCTTCCAAAAGGCAATAGGTTACTTAATCTATCTATTTAATCAGATATCGATCTTCATTTTGAAAAGATTAGTTGATAAATAGCATTTCAAAACTCGATCTTGTGGGGTTACGATGAGTTTGTCGTTATTGTTACTCGGTAAACAACATTACAAACATGTATCAAAAATATGTTGTAGCTTTGTCCATGTAAATGTTCACTTGAAGAAAATTCTCTTTGTTTGCCAAGAGAGATGCACATTATATTCCTTTTTATTTATTTATTATCAAAACATTGAGTTTTACCATTTATTTACTCTTATCTTTCCTATACTTTTTATTTATTAAACGAATCCTCATCCATATTAATTCTGCTTAATTTGTTGTGTGCAACAGTGCAAATAAAATTCGTTATGTTCAAGAAAAACCCATGTTACATATCCACCTTGGTGATCTCATATCAGCTGATCTTGCCCCTTCAATCATTTCTCTTGAAATCTGCAATTCTGCTACCATAAATTCTTTCTTTCCTTCCTTCTTAGCTTATGCTCAAAACTCCAACATTCCAACTAGTACTTTGATGAACTTTTAGACTCTTTGCTAAGTCTTTTTATTTTTAAAGGTTAGTTCTCTTCTTTGGTATTCCAATTGCTAGTTTATTATGCTCATAATATGATGATTATAAACTAAAAATCTTTACGATTATGTGTGTGTGTGTTTGGTTGGGGGGGGTGTGAAGTGCTGAGTATTTCATCAAATTTTATAGCTTCTGTTCTTGGCTATTGTTTATTGACTTGAGTTTAGTAAAAGGTCAGTCTGGCGCACTAAGCTATCGCTATGCGTGGGGTCGGGAAGGGTCGGACCACAAGGATCTACTGTACACAACCTTACCCCGCATTTCTTTGGACAATGATATAAACAAAAGCAGATATCATCTGTTGTGAGCACATATAGATATTGGGTAATGATCTTGCTGGAAAGCTTTAACCTTTCTACAGTTATTACTGGGTAGTTAGATATTAACATTAGTTTCGTGGTTTCGTTCCATTAATTTCATACATTATTATTTGGTATCATTTATTGGATAATATTAGACTTCGTATTATGTTTTAAAATGTTTTAAATGTTGAACCTTCTAACATTAGCTTGCCTAGCAAATGTGGTATTAGGCGTCATCGGTCAAGTTGGTAGACTGGCTGTAACATTATGGAGATATGGTACTTCAGTTGTGTTACTAACATACTGATTCATGTCACATATACATTGCACATGTTTAGGTAGTTGATTTGGTGATCCAACTATTAGTATATCTGCATATCTCGTTGAGTAATCAGGGGGTGAGAGACCTTTCCCTTCTTTGTTTTAGTCCCTCAGGCTTCTGAGTATAATTGAGTTTTGATAATGTAGAATATTAACCAAAGGCTTTACATGGATATATCTCCTGAGTGATTAAATTTGTTTGTAAAAGTTTTGACGTCTTGTGATGAATCCTTTTGCCATAGGACTTGCGGAGACTTCATATGCATAAACACTTCATTCATTATAGATTTTTGGCTTTTATGAATTTTAGAGGACAATTCCCGTTTTTGGTTGGAGTTGCAATATGAGGGACATTGGTAACATCTCTCAGTACCGAAGTAGACTGGACCAGACGCTATCGTCCCCTGATCTTGTCAATGATGATATGCTTAAGACCCTTGTCAAGAATCAAATTCGACGCTCATCAGAGTGTGATGCTCAAGGTCAGCGTCCTAAATTATGTTATATATCATCAATCTAATTATAAATTCTGCAACATCAAAAACATATACATATCTTTTTTTTCTTTTGCCAGAATGTGGTGACAATCTAGTGGACAGAAGAACCAAGGAAGTGGCAAACTTCCTAAACATGTTAAGGAGTGCATCAGTTGGTGAGAAGTCGGAATCCTCTGAGGCAACGAATGGTGGTTGGAAAGTATGCTCCCTTTTTTATTTCTTTTTTTACCATCTCTCAAGGCAAGGAATTTTGGGCTACTAGTAATAAGTAATTGAGTTTCTGAGCCGAGGGTCTCCCGGAAACAACCTCTCTATCCCCTCTGGGGTAGGGGTAAGGTCTGCGTACATTCTACCCTCTCCAGACCCCACTAGTGGGATTTTACTGGGCTGTTGTTGTTTGTTGTTGTAGCAATAAGTGATTGTAGTTCTCTTCTTATGGCAGGTAAAACAGGACACTGAGGAGATCCGTGTTATGTATCGAGAGGGACCAGAAGGCACTCCCTATCACACCCTCCTAGCTGAAGGCTATGTGGATGGTCCACTAGATGTTTGTAAGATCAACTAGATGTCAATATATCTCTTCTTCATCGTTGAACTATTCGTTTACTAGTGGAGAATGTTAAGATAAGCAAATCTCTATTTCAGGTTTATGCATCTCGTGGGAGACAGAACTCTATAAGAAGTGGTGAGAATCTTGTATGTTTGTGACAGTTGCATGCAGCACATTAAGCTTCAAATGCAACAGAACATACTCAAAAATGATCATTTCAAATCTTTGTTTTATTTCCTTCGTTATATTTCCCAGATTACAGGCTATTGCGTTGACACTCGCAAAGAACAGACTGTTCTAACTCATTCATTTTATCCTTGCGAACTACTATATGGTATTGTACCTGAATGACTTTAACACTCGAAGTTGACAGTTTCTGTGAATGTATTGGGTAGGAAAATATGCAACGTCCAACATTCTTTGGTCTTTCTGCTGCATGATGAGCAATAATATGTATCCCAAATTTTGGCTTGTGAGAGAATATATGAAAGGGATAACTAGAGACTGAAACACATATCTAACAATACATGGGAATTTCATTTCAAGTGATATTTTTGGTAACAATTGCATTCTGGATTAACAAATTGTCTTACTCTGTGCCACTTTCTTACCAGGTGGCCACAAACTACAATTCCAACTTTTAAGGTAGCAGTTTCCGAGTGCTTGCAGAAGGTCAGAGACGGTGAACAAATATGTTTAGTAAGGTTTGTCCTCCAATAGTTTCCTATATATAGAGGTATTCGTCGCATTCTTATGATGTCTCTAATATGTATTTAACTACTTGGAAGAAAGGACGAAGCTTTCAAGGCCATTGTCAGCGAGGGAGGGTGTGGTACATCTCTTTGCATTTGAATACTTGCTAGATGGTCTGGTAGTAGTGGTTGCCAATTCGGTAAGTCCATGATGCCCGTCAATGTCTTTTTATTTTTCTTAACTATCTATATGTCCAAAATCATATATATTTGTTCACATGGGCAGTTAATCCAATTGATAGCCGGCAATAGTTTATGCTTTTTCCTGCGTCTTTTTTCCAGATCTCTGACTTAGATAGTGTTGATAGAAGTACTCATGGTTATTCCAATAATGGAATACCCCATGCGCAAGATGTAGTACGAGTTGATCTGATGGGAGGTTATGCTCTGCAGAAAGTTACTAATAATCGGAGCTACTTCAGGTAACATGCATTTTGTTTATGCATCCAAATACTTGGCAGGTTTTGGCAAGGTTTCACATGGTACATTCTATCCATAAATGCACCCAAAAAATGATTCAATATACGAGGACTATAAGTTTAACATTGTAAGGGAGTGTGGAAACATCCTTTCAGCTTTTCAGCTTTCTCTAAAACTTGAGAGCCTAAAGCTGAACTAAAGATTGCCGCTCTTTTATTATCTATTATGATTTTCTTTTGCAGGCTAATAGGAAACTTGGATATTAAACTAGACTTTATCCCTCCAGTATTAATCAATTTCGTCGCAAGGCAGCTCATAGGCGGTGGTTTCAAGCTTTATAAAAAGGTTAATGCCAACTCAGAGATCATTCTATTTTATATTTTAATATTTGTACTTTAAAAAGTGATTTAATAAAAAGAATACTTGAATGCTCCAGCAAGTAATTTACAACCATTATTGCAGGAAGTAGCTTCAGTTGATAAAGGTGATAAAGACTTCAGCCAGGCACTGAATGATCCAATGTATGCTCGAATACGTGAAGCTCTTTACTCAGATAACCTACCTAATATCGATGAAGCTTCAGAGCTGCTAGACCTGAAGAAAGTTGCAGTTCCTCTTGATGAAAATCGCCCCGAGGCAAAGGTTCATAGAGACAAATATATCTTTAACTTACCGGATCAGGAGGATTTGAAGGCCAAAGATAAAAGTATTCGTGGTGAAATCGAGGAGATCGAAGATGAAACGTGTGGAAAGATCGAACATCAAAATGCGGATGAAACTAAACTACACGATACTCCAGTCAATCAACTTGTACAGAAGGCCACCAAGAAGAAGAATGTTGGTATTAGCCCCGAGGTCAAACAGGCTCTAGGAACTTTAGAGAAGGCTATTTCTGTCATAAGGGAATATAGGCATAACCTTGACATTAGGACTGTTCCAAATGCTGCTGCGAAGTCAGTGGAAGAGGAGGCAGACAGTCTAAAAGACTCAAAATCATCAGAAGCTGATAAGGATCATAAAAACATTGGAGATTGTGGTGAAGAAACCTCTTATGAACACAGAAATAGCTCTTGCTCCAGGTAAACTTTGTTTGCTAAATAGCTGGCTTCTATTGATGATTATAGATGCGTGACGTGAATCTTTTACTCTTCAGATACTTGTTAACTCATTACAAAAGAAAATCTTTTAGTTTCAATTTAGAAGTTAAAATGGCGCCCTTTGAATAGTCTGCACTCCTTTTGAACATGTATTGCTTTCAGTCAGTCATATGCTAGGTAATTTCTTGTATAACCGTAAAGATCCCTATTCTAATTTCTAAGTATAACATTTTCAGGCGCATGAGTTCTAGTTTGTGCACCAGGGATGCACACCATAACAAGATTGCTCCAGAATCATCCGATGTTTATGCTGCAATTCCTGATGATCCACAACACATTGCTTTACGCTCATCAGATCAATGGACAGCAGGGAAGATAATGGATAGGATATCAAAGGATGATAATATGATGGTTCCCCATGCAAATGGCATCCATGAGAAGGAGATCAGTGAAAGAAAAAGAAAACTACCGAGATATTGCTGCTTGTATTTTCTTTCTGGGCAACTTGCGGCTTAAGAGCGAGCAGCTTTGTATAATGAAGACTATTCACCACATTTTACCCTTTATGACTGCTAGAAGGTGTTTAACCAGTCTTCTGTGCTATACAATATTTCTGGAAACTTCGTTAGATATGAGAGTGTACTTGAGCTCAATAGAAGCAGAAGTGTGAGAACTACATGTACAGTTTCCCAGTTACTCCAGTAGGGATGAGTTTAGTTCTTATTTTCTTTCTAAGGTGGTTACAGCATATGGATATATCAGTTATTTCCAATGTGCTCATGCACTATCTTCCTTGATATAATGCAGAATGTTTGCGTTATGCACAAAAGAATTCAGATGTTAACCATTAATCTAATAACCAAATCCAGAAACATAGATAAAAGATAGAATTAGGAATATAAAATATGTTCATATTGATAATTCAAAACTGAGAACAATCCAACAAAACTATTTCCAACACAAGCAATTACATCAATAGGAAAATTGGAAAAGTAAAGCTAATATACATGTTTGTATTGAATGGACTTGCTATTAGCCAGAATCTTTGAAGCGTATTCTTTAGCTTCTCATCCATTGTTCGTACCTCACCATTCTCTTTTGCAACTATAGATTGTCCTACTTTCTAGCAATCTTACTTTGTTGAGAAGCTGTTCTATGGTAACAGAAGCATCCTTCAATCTGCTCCTTAAACTCTCTTCTTCCTTATCCCGCCGTCTTCTTTCTTCTAAAAGCATCCGACCTAGAGTCTTACTCCTCACTCTTTCATACAGCAAATCGCGTAAAATCTGTTGTAAACTGATCTTAGTACTATGATTCTCTTCTCTCAAGTTGGACACAGATTCTTCCATCTTCACAACTGATTTTCCTGTAGTTTGAACTGTTTGCCTATTTGATTCACACACTTGCTGCGTCTGAACTGTTTGCCTATTTGATCCACACACTTGTTGCGTTTGAACTCTTTGCCTATTTGATCCACACACTTGCTGAGTTTGATCTCCAGACGTTGTCTGGTTTCTTGCTTGTACTGAAGAATGAACTGGTCCTACATTCTCGCGTTCTCCTCCAGTAGATTGCAATGTAGATAAATCATGACAAGTTGTGTGGCCATTGGAGCTAAACTGTGAACAAGATTTGCTTTTAGCAGAAGCATTTTGTACACACACTTGCTGAGTTTCTTCTACAGACATAGCTTGAGTTTTTACTTGTATTGGAGGATGAAGTGGTGCCACATTATCGCGTTCTTCTCCAGTGAATTTCAGCGTAGATTTATCATGGCATGTTGTGTGGCCATTGGAGCTAAACTGGGAACATGATTTTCTTTTAGCAGAAGTGTTTGATTCTTCCTCAGGAGGAGAGACAGTAATGTTCTTGACATTGCGACGCTTAGCATAACCAATGAAATGGCAATTTGAGGACCAATACTTCTTCTGCATTGCTTGTAGACGTGCCTCGAGTCTAGCAAGTACTATCGTGCGCTCAAAGCCCTGTTTATCATGAGCCGGCTCCACAAAATTAGCTTCCAAGACGCCTATCACGCCACGACCATCACTCCCTGCAGCATTCCACACTCTCCAGAAAGGCTTAATTAGCCTATTCTTGTGATAAACATTGAAGCCTTGAACATCAATATGATGTTTTGCATCTTTCACAAAACCAATAGTTACTACAGCTGCAACATTTGAATCCTTTAATGTTTCATAACCGATGCACTGTGGTCTGTACGTTATCTCCTCAGATAACATCATGTCATTTACCAAATTATGATGTTCAACATCTTTCCCCCTCAAAATTATTCGAAATCCAGGGGCAAGCCTCAGATACAGAATTGAAGCATAACTCCTTAAAGAATGTTGATAAGTTAGAAAATGCCTCGAGTTTGGATATTCTGTTGCCATCTGAATCTTCTTTTCATCTCTACTAACACCTCTTATTTGAATGTCATGTGGATCTGCGTCAAAGTCAAGTTCTGTACATCCTTCTTCATCCTCCCAAAGATTGTATATGATAACTCGTGTGCCTTGATCTTTATTCAATAATTCAAACTGTTGGAACAGATCCTCTTCGCTTTCATAAGGAGACCATTGTACTATCCTCTCTGAATTTCTTCTCCAATCATCAGCTGAAGATCGAATCAACATTTCCCAAGTTTCCTCCCTCTTCACAAAATCAATCATAGGAACAACAATATCTTCTTTCCCTGTGCTCCTTAAAAACGTATACGACAACATTCCAACAGTTTGTGTTAATCTGTTGCTTGTTCTGTCTCTTCCCCTTGAAAATACAATCACATCCGCGCCTAATCTCATACTACTTGTCTTAAAACCGTTTCCATATTGTCCAATAGTATTTGCTAATTTGCTTTTCATTGAATATCCAAGAGACATGCATTGACGCATTCTATCTGGAGTCATTCCACCACCATTATCTTCAACTAATAACATTTTTCCCTTGTGTTTCATGTTGTCTAGCACGTCTACGCTAACATAGGTAGCGCCATTGCAAACCTCGTCCATAGCATTATCTAAAAGCTCAGCAAAAGCTCCTAAAGCCCATTTATGACTAGTGGCATTTGAATGTAAGAATTTTGGGTGAACTCTCACATGATCCATGCCAACAGTATGATCATGACCAACCGCGAAAACACCTCCATCATAATCTCCAGCTTTCCAAAATTGTTTACAACTTGGAATATTAACAGGATAAGCAACCAATTCATTAGGTACAGAATGATCTTCAGCCTTGGGACGAATCGATAAAGGTACAATAATACCACTACTATTGCCAACTTTCAACTTCTTGAAAGGAGTTCCTCCTTCTATATCATCAAAATAAGAACCAAAACCATCGTTCATATGATCAGTTGTGTTTGTTGGGACGATAGTAGTAGTAGTGTTCTGATAAGCGTATGTTGGGTCCACGATTTCTTGCTTGATAGGCATGGTGGTCATGTTGTGAAAATTTAATCAAGAAAAAGAAGGGGTTGAGGGATGAATAGTTTTGAAGAAGAAAACAAGAAAGAATAAATTTCAAGATGCAACTTAAAAATAAGTTCAGAGCGTATTTTATAGAGAGTTTGCTTCTCCGACTTCTATTAGGACTAGGATATCTTCTTAACAATGTATTATATTGTTCAAAGAGTCTATTTTATTATAAAAGCATAATACAATATTAACATACCAAAATAGTTTAAAATTTTAAAATTAATAAAATTTTGTCTATTAAGTTCTTATTAAAAATATGTAAGAAGGTTAATAAAATCAATTTAAGAATACGCAGTATTGGCAATACATTACCAATATATATATATATATATATATATATATATATATGTGTGTGTGTGTGTGTGTGTTAAATGGACTGTGTAAAGAGTTGAAATTGAGAAAAAAATACCCCCACGATAATATAATTTTACATTATATTTGAGTTATTTTCCTACTCAAATAATATTTTTTTTATCAAAATTTTGTGTAATATTGAAAAATACCTAATTATTAAACAGCAACTAAGAAAATATTTAAGAATATAAATGTGTGAGAAAGAGAAAAAAAATGGTTAGTTAGAGTCAAAACCACTAGTGAATCTACAATCATAAAGATCTAAAAGTGAGTAAAATTCAGTTATTTTTTAAATTCATTATATGAGTAAAATTCTTATTCAAGTAAAAAAAGAATCTTAGGATACATAAATGTATTCCATCAAAAATACTTAGAACACAAAGTAAAAAAGGTTAATATATTATTAAGAATCAAAATGTTATACGAGTGCTGAAGAAGCACAATCAAAGCTAAATCTTAATTAAAAAACAAGCTTTTCAGGCTATTATAAAGAGCCGACTCTGGTATAAAGGATTTGTCACGACCCAAATTCCCCCCCTTTGGGCCGTGACTGCGCCTAACGTTGAACCCGCTAGGC